>PVJI01008476.1:16282-71089 GCA_004026765.1 Micronycteris hirsuta
GTGGAGAGAGGTCCGCCCCAGCCTTCGGCCCTGTTTGAATGGGGCTGTTTGGCTTTTGTTGTTGAGTCGTAAGAGTGTTTTCTGTATTCTAGAATTAATTCTGTGATTGGCAAATACTTTATCTCATTCTGTTGGCTGCCTTTTCTCTTTGTGAACAGTGCCTTCAGATGTACACATTTTAAAAATATTCATGAAGTCCAGTTTCTCTGTTTTTTCTTTTGTTGGCTCTGTGTTTGGAGGTACAGCCAAGGAAGTGTCACCACGTCCAGTGGCGTGGAGCTTTGCCCCATGTTTTCTCCTAAGAGCTTTTACATTCAAGCCCGTGGGCCACTTCTAGTTGCTGTTGTGTGTGTGAGCTGCTCGGTAAGAGCCCAGCTTCGTTCTTCCGCCTGCAAACCTCCCGGTTCCCCAGCACCGTTTGTTGAAAAGACTGTCCTTCCCCATGGAATGGTCTTGGCCCCCTTGATGCAAACCAGTCAGGACTGCCAAGAATGTCTTAAAAATAAGGACCATCTCCATCCAGTCACACAGCAGAGCCAGCCTGGGGTCCTGAGCGCAGAAGGAGCACTGGAGGGCCGAGGGCTCGCACCCCCGTCAGCTCCCGTGCTCCGCGGGTCGGAGAGCTGCCCGTCTTCCGCAGCCACGTCGGGCCGCGCCTGCTCTGCCCGCCACGGCCAGGTCCCCGTGGCTGCAGCCTTCCATTCCTTGCTCGTTGCAGTTTTTAAACACTGTGTTCATTGCTCTGCCCAGGAGTCTTCAGAAATGCCCTGTTGCTAATATATTAAAGCCACACGTTAAACAAATTAGCTGCTCGTCACTCATACCAGTTTTCTCTCCCTTGAATGTGCCAGCGAGTCTCAGGTGTTGTGGGTGTGGGGACGGCCTTCCTGGGCTCCGAGGCTCGGAGCTGTGCTTCTTGAGAGGTGGAGCCCTGCTGTGGGGCCTCTGTGGAGTGTGGGCTCACAGCAGCTGGAGCGAGCTCTGCCCTGCAGTTGGCAAGGCCAATGCAGACCTCCAGTCCCCCTTATTGGAACGAGGACCAGCCTGTGGCTCTGGTGGGTCTCTGGCAGCCCCGGACGCCCACAGTTACTCTTGGTGACCCCATAGGGCTGCCAGTGGCACCAGAGCCACAGGCACACAGAGAGGCCTGTTGAGTCTGAGCCATGCAGTGTACTTCTGCCCCAGCTTTAAATCTTTCCAAATAACTCCAGTTCGGAGAGGAGAATAGCACGAGAAAGTTCAAGGGGCTACAGAGCCTCAAGGACCTGACGGGTGGCCCTTGGAGAGGCTGGGCATGGCACCGCCATGCCTGCCTTTGGTGCTGAGTGAGCCCCTGTAGCAGCTGACTGTCCTCCTAGAAATGAGGCGACAGCTCTCCGGAGGCCACACCCTGAGTGCACACCTGGGGCAGCGGGCACAAGGCAGCCCTTCCCCGCTCTTCCCAGCGCTACCTCCTTCCTGGGACCTGGGCAGGGGCCTCAGGGTCTCTGCCATAGTGACCTCTCCCCAGCCGTCTCCCTATGTCTTACTCACCTGCTTCTTGCTGCCTAGTTGCTTATTCTGGAGCAAGACGGCTGACTTGGGTGTTCACAGGTTTTGGCCCAGTGGACAGAGCTGAAGGCTGAGGGGCAGGTGCCCTGGGGTCCCAGGACAGAGATGGGTGTGAGTGCACGTGGCGCATCCGGAAGCTATTCCAACAGTACAGGCAGGGCTGTGCCTTGATAGCTGACGGAGCCCCACCGGGTCTCCCCTCCGCACCCCCTTCTCTCCGGGACCTCAGTCCTTGCAGCCTGGGTGACTCTCTGGGGCCTCTAAGTCAACTGTCTAAACTCGGGCTCTTTCTATCCCGGGGTTTGGTCTGTGACAAAGCAGTTGGCTGTGGCCAAAAGCAACGCTCCTATTACATGTGCTTCTGGAGCCCCCAGAATGTTTGGGGTGCTAGAAAGAATGCTGGGCCGAGCCGTCTCAGCCATTGTCGTGCTTCCTCGCTCCTTTCGCAGATGTCTCAGGCTTTCTCACGGGCGCCTTGCAGGCATCCTCATCGCAAACTGCTGCCATCATTTGTTCCCGCAGCCCCGCTACGGAGTCTTCCAAGAACCCATGCAACATTAGCTGTAGAGTGACCTGGGAAGGTCCCCTTTTGTCTGATAAGTGTGTAATTTACAGAAAGAAGAGGCGGCCCCTAAATACCCTGAGATGGAGAGGACAGAGTCACGCAGAGTCGCTGTCCATCTGCTGGTCGTCTGGGCGCGGCCGGGGGACAGGGCTCCCAGCACGTGGGTCTCGGCCCGCTCCGCAGCTCGGTGGGCAGAGTGTCTGTCATCAGGCTCGCTGCTAAGGTGACAGGCTGCAGCCTCTGCTGGAGCACTTGGCCTTGGCGGGACCTCAAGCCTTTGTTGAATCCTTAGAAGATAAAACTAAGGTGTTTGTATTTGTTTTGTTCTGCTCAGATTACCCGAAAATTCAGGCTGAATTCTGAAGGCAAACTTGAACAGACGGTCTCCATGGCCACCACTACCCAGCCCATGACTCAGCATCTTCACATCACCTACAAGAAGGTGACCCCGTGACCCAGAGCAGAGCTTCCTCCCAGTGGCGTGTGTCGTGACGTGACCCTCAGCTCCTCACAGACACCGCAGCAGCAGGTGTGGGCGTGGCCGTGGGCTCAAGGGTGTTGCCCGTGTCCCTGTAACAGCATAGAAAAACCAAATAAAAGGCCTTTATTTTTATGGCTGAGCATTTTGATATTACCACGTCTGTAGACTGTCTGCTCCTCTGCTGGGGACTGTTTTCCAGAGTCTTTTCCCAAAAACACTAAGAAGGGGCAACTCTTTCTCTCTTCTTCTTCCTGTGTTTTTGACAAGATCTGAAACTTATGAACCCTAGGTAGAGTGGTCACCGACAGGCAAGGACAAAGATGGGACAGAGAGGGTTGCCATGATTTCTAACGAGCTGGAGGACCCCGTTTCTGTAGGACAAAGGATGTTCCCAAGGCCAGAGGGTAGCTGTGACCTCAGCGTCCACGTCACTGCTTTGGTCTGTGCTGTGGACTGCGAGTTTGCAGACATGCACACGCCCCGTCAGCCGCCTTTACCCTGCCGGTGTTTCTGGCCCAGGGGTTCCTCTGTTCTTCCCGCTTCTTTTCGCTGGAGTATTTCTAAGCAAATTCCAGACATAAAGTCATTTACCCTCGATGCTTCGGTCTGCATTTAAAAACAAAGCCTTTTATTTTCTTGGCACATGAGGGTGTCAGAAGCCACACGGGGAACACAGGCCTGATGTGGAAGGAGGAGCTCACACTGCAGGGAGCCTGTCTGGGGGTGAGGATGGGGCACTGGGAAGCAAAAGGCCTCAGCACAGGGCACCTGGCAGCTCCAAGGGGTGCTCTGGCGCTGGGGCACAGGACTGCTAGTGCTGGGACCCTCGAGCAGATCAGGGACAGAGGACATCCAGGGACAGTTGGTCCTGAGCCACAGCCCCTCCCACCCGCAAAATCAGACAAGGATGCGCCTCCAAAACACGGTGGCAGGACAGGCACTGGTGGACATCCCCACTGCAAAGGAGAGATGGCAGGAATCAACAGGTCCTGAGCAAGGCCAAACCCACAGGCTGCAGGACAGCCCTCTCAGGGGGAGGTCCCTCTTGGCCACACTCACACACCAGGGCCTCTGCCCACCTGGGGTCGCCCTTCTGGGGGCGCTCTTCAGCAGCCTCCCCAGTGCGGAGCCTGGGCCTCTGCCTGGGTCGTGGGTCCCCAGGCCCCTAGGACCTGTGCACACTCCACCCGTGTGCCATGCCCACGGCCCCCAGCAGGGTGGCTCGGGACTGGGGAGCAAGCACTTTCGCTCTGAGCTGTACGGGAGGGTGGCCGTGCTTCAAAGTGCCTCCCGGCACCTCCTGGTCTCAGTGTGGCCCCGGCTTCACTGAGGTGGCGGCCACCACTCGTTTCCTCATCTGGACGAGCTCGCTCACTGCTTTCAAAGTGGATAGGCTGAGGATTTCCAGATGTCTCAGGTCTGCTTCCTTTTGGATGAATGATCTGTGGGTCATTTCTTCAACACTTAACTTGGCTTAGAAATCTGCCAGAGACTCAGCTTCCTGCCTCACGGGTCCCATCATCCACGGGCCCAAGGACACAGATAGGGTTCAGCCGAGCACTCCACGCACCTTAGCATGGTCACCCTCCCTCTGGCTACCCAGAGCCTGGCCCGCATTGCCATCCGAGATGTCACCGGAATGGCCCTTACCATCCCCAGTTCTGTAGCACGCGCTCGTGGCAGCTCAGGTTTCTCTAAGAGACGCAGGCTTTTTCTCTGGGCCACCAGAACCGCCCAGAACAGTCTCTTCATGCTATGTAGGCTTTCTCTGGCATGTACCTCAAAACTCTTCCAACCCAAACACCCCAGTGTCAGTGCCAAAGCCACTTCCACACCTTAGACGTGTGGCAGCAGCACCCCACTTTCCAGTAACAGTTTCTGGCATCACCCATCTGGGCCACCTAACAGAAATACCACAGACAGACGAGTAAAACAAATTCTGAGCCCAGAGGCTGGAAGCCCAGCTCATGGCACCGCCCCTCCCTCCAAGCTGGTATTTGCACACCCTTGCTGCCCCGCGGTGCGGTTGGGCGCTTGCTGGGGTCTGTTGCAGGGCACTGATTGGTCCCGAGGGAGGAGCCGTCCACCCCAACTCTGCCAGAAGCCCCACCTCTTCACTCCATCATCTGGGGGCAAAGGAGGTCAAGATCTGAATATGGGGGAAACAAACATTCAGATCACAGCGCCGGGGGGGCCTGGAGGCTGGAGGGACCTGGGAGCGGCCAGGAAGCCCCATCCCTGCACCCCCTCCCCACACCCGCACCCAAATCCCACCCCTGCACTGAGCTCCAAGGCACACTGGAAAGGCAGCACCCAAAGCAGAGCCAACAACTAACTAGCCATCTGGTGGTCCTCTTCCCCCCAACTCCTGCCATTGACTGGTCAGGAAGCTGGTCCCTCCTCCTGGGCCGCATCCCCAGGTTCACTGGGTTTCCTGTCCTGTCTGACATGTGCCCTGATCCCTCTATTTCCTGTGGTCTGGAAGCTGGATGGAAAGTTCTAGTTGGACACAGTTCCTGCAGCTGCCTGTCCTCACAGCCTGCTTGTCTCCCTTCGCTGATGCTCAAGTTCATAGGCTCAGACAGCAACAGCCTTTTCCGTGAAAGCTTTGCCCGCGTGGTGCACCCGCTCTCGGGCTGGATCTCTCGGGAGAACTTCCCTGCACCCGTCAGGCTGAGTCTGGTTTCCCTGAAATGTTTGTTTGCCCAAGAAAGCCAGCCAAAAAGCAAAACTTTGAATTGTCAATGAAAGAAATACTTGAATGTGTAAAGAGCCTTAATAAGAATGTGTTTGAGCCCTGTCTGGTGTAGCTCAGTGGATTGAGTGCAGGCTACGAACCAAAGGGTCGCCAGTTCAATTCCCAGTCAGGGCACATGCCTGGGTTGTTGGGCCAGGTCCCCAGTGAGGGCCATGTGAGAGGCAACCACACATTGATGTTTCTCTACCTCTCTCCTTCCCTTCCCTCTAAAAAAAATAAAAAAATCATTTAAAAAAAAAAGTATGTGTTCGCCCTGGCTGGTGTAGCTCAGTGGATTGAGTGTGGGCTGGGAACCAAAGGGTCCCGGTTCGATTCCCAGTCGGGGCACATGCCTGGGCTGCAGGCCAGGTCTCCAGTGAGGGGCATGTGAGAGGCAACCACACATTGCTGTTTCTCCCTCTCTTTCTCCCTCCCTTCCCCTCTCTCTAAAAATAAATAAATAAAATCTTAAAAAAAAATGTGTTTGAGCCAGCACTCTGAGGACACACCCGGAAGTGAGATCTCGCTGGACGGAGAGGAGGCTGCAGGAATGACGCTTCCACATATTTAGCATCAAAGGAGACCTCAGAAAGGTCACTGACGTCCTGGGACGGGGCGGGGGGTGGTGCCAGGACTGGAGGGTGATGGGGCAAAGGAGAGACAGCGTGCCTGTCCTTGGAGGGTGCCGGTGGCTGACCCTGAGCAGCACAGTGAGCAGGGACTGCATGCGGCAGCAAGATGGGCTTCCATGCGGGCCTGCTCTGAAGTCTGGAAGTGAAAGTCACGCTCCACAGATGTCACCCCAGATGCACGAAAACAGTAGACAGGGCTCACCCAGGGGAAGACAAACCTTTCGCTGCCGGAGCCATGGGCCTGGGATGCTCCAGGATGCGCCGCCATGGTGACCTGCCCAGGTAGGGGGCCCTCCTGGGTGGTTCCTGTCACTCACAGGGCTTGTTGGGCCCCCACGGCCCCCTTTTCCCTCTCCCCTGTGACCATCAACTGTTAGATATCCAACCCTGGAACTGGCCTTTCCACCCCACACCACCCTTCAGCTCCCTGCTCCTCCTGGGACCCAGGACTCGGGCACATTTGATGGGATTCTGGTCCTGTGCAGCTTGTTCCTCTCTCACAGACAGGAGGTGCTCCAGTGCACTCACGGTTGGCCTGACAGAGCGTCCCCTGTGGCCCCCAGTCCCGATGGCTCAGCTCCAGCATCACCGCTGCCCTGAGCACAAGCCCACTTTTCACCTTGGGATGGGACTCAGAGGTCACAGGCAGCTGCTCTGCTGGCTGCTAGTCCTTTTCCACAGACGGAGCCCAAAAGTCAGAACTGACTTCTTTCCCAAACCGTGTGGGTTAAGATGAGAGGTCACGGCCCCGCCCCCGGGGCACATTTATTTCTGAAGGAAAAAAATGTGTGCGTCCACACTATTTCCAACTCGAATTTTAAGATGATAACTTTTTTACTGAAATTTTTTTCATTTTACATCTTTTAAGACGAAAACCTGGGTTCTTTAGAATGTTATTTGCTTAGCTCCACAGGACACGATGATCTCAGGTTAATGAGTCTTATTACCAGTTAACACTGATTAAAGTTCCGCTTCTGTGTTAGTTTTATGCCTTTCTCCTTAAGGATGAGGTTAGTAAAATGATACTTGGAATAACCAGTTTCTGTATGCACAAGCTCATTTATGTCAGCTTGTACAAATGGAATGTTCTCTCAGATCAGCTTGGCTGGTGTCAAACACCCCACGGAACTGCACGCAAAGGCAGATTCTGCCCCGGCTGTGCCCAGCTCCGGGCGGGGCACCCCTGGAATCCACCACCTCCCATTCACCAGGCCGGTCTCCTGCTGCTGGGCGTGTATTTTGTCCACTCTTGTGCTCACAGAATGTCCCTGTGGAAGCTGGTTTTGCACTTCTGCCCACGTATGTTCGGGATAGATGTTCAGAAGTGGGACTGCCAGTCACAAGGTAAAAGCGTGTTTGCTGTCTCCCGCAGGATGCGGGGGCTGCCCCCTCCCCAGCAGTCTGTTGTCAAACCTGGACTTGGGCCAATCTGACCAGTGAGCCATGGGTTAATTTTGGTTTCCATTTCTTTTCTTGTGTCTTTTTCTTGACTTTTTGGAGCTGCTGAGCTCTTTTGAATTAGAAATATCAATTCTAATATTCCTCATTTAAATGATAACTTTTATTAAGATACAATGCAGTTATAAAGTTTCTCATTTTTTTTTTTAAAGATTTTATTTATTTATTATTAGAAGAGAAGGGAGGGAGACAGAGAGGGAAAGAAACAGCAATGTATGGTTGCTCCTCACACGGCCCTCACTGGGGACCTCACTGGGGACCTGGCCCGCAACCCAGGCATGTGCCCTGACTGGGAATCGAACCAGGACCCTTTGGTTCCCAGCCCGCGCTCAATCCACTGAGCTACACCAGCCAGGGCTAAAGTTTCTCATTTTTATTTATTTATTTTTTTTTTAAATGAATAGTGATATCTATTTTTTTTTGAAGATTTTATTTATTTATTTTTAGAGAGAGGAGAAGGGAGGGAGACAGAGAGGGAGAGAAACAGCAATGTGTGGTTGCCTCTCACATGGCCCTCATAGGGGACCCGGCCCGCAACCCAGGCATGTGCCCTGACTGGGAATCGAACCGGGATCATCTGGTTCCCAGCCCGCGCTCAATCCACTGAGCTACACCAGCCAGGGCTAAAGTTTCTCATTTTTAAAGTATCCAAAATATATACAGCCCAGTGTCATATTTAGTGTATCTACAGTGTTGTGTGACTGTCACCTGTCTGCCTCCGAAGCATTTGTCACACCAAAAGAAAACCCCGTCCCCTCACCCTGGCTGGTTGACCCTTACACCAAAGGGTTTGATTCCCGGTCGGGGCACATGCCTAGGTAACGGGATTGGTCCCATCGGGGAGCGTACACCGATCAGTGTTTCCCACGTTGATGTTTCTCTGCCTCCCTTCCCCTCTCTAAACCTATCCTTGGGTGAGGATAAGAATAATAATAAAAACTAAAGAAAACCCCATACCCACCCATTAGATAGTAAATGTTATAAATCCTTTTCCCAGTATACATTTTGCCTTTTATTGTTCCTGGTCTTTAAATCTTATTTGGGAAGGTTTTGCCCATTCCTTATTTCCAAAGAAATTCACTCATTTTTTTTGTTTGTTTTTATACTAAGCTCTTCGGTGCATTTGAAATTTGTCTGGTGTATAGTTGGACATATGGGCCTGATTTAGTTTTTTCCATGTGGCTCACAGAGTGTCCGTGTGTGGTGACAAGCCCACCTGTTTCCCGCTGCCCCTGACCGTCCGCAGGCATGGTGCTCTCTGTCGGGCCTGCGTCTGGACACCCGGTGTCCCCGCCTGTTTGCCGCGGCCTGGTGCCTGGTGGTGATGGTCCATCCAGGCAGCCAGTCCCAAATCCCTCCTCGTTCCCCTTCTTCGTAACGGATTTTCCGGCTGTTTATTTATTTATTTATTTCTCTCATGTGAACTTTAGCTTGTTTAGATCCAGGAAAATAAATTCTGATTTTTTTTGTGAGGATTGCATTGAATGTCTAAACTTCCGGGAGCCATCTCCTCCCGTGCAGGGTTTCCTCTCCAGGAGCTGGTGCTGCTGTCCATCCCGACCTTCCCTCCTGGACGGCTTCACACCTCGAACTTGATGCTTCTGCTGCTGTTGAAATGGGGCACGTCCCCTCTGGTACCTTCTCCCTGCACACACATGCGCACACCCTGCTGCTCTTCAGGGTGTTCTTGGGGTCTGACACATTCCTTTTTATGCTGGAAATACCCAAGCGTTTGATCCGAGAGGATGGGCTGCCCCGCCCTCTCCATCCCTTTCTCCAGTCAGCTCCCCTCCATCTCCACCTGCCACCCCTTGCACTGTGAGGCCCCCGGGAAGGGGTGACTGGCAGAGGCTGAGGGGACCCCTGTGGGGCTGGGAGATGAAGGGGGGAGCTGAGGGAAGCTGTGCTATCAGGACCCTTGCTTCATCCGGAAGCTGCATGGGAGGCAGGGCTCAACCCTGCCTCAGACAGACAGGGAAACTGAGGCTGCATCGCAGTCCTCTGCAGTGTGCTTGTGGCCTGAGCTGGAGTCCTACAGGCTGCAGGGGACAGGCCCTGATAGGGACAGACCAGAGCTGGGCTTGGGACCGAGGGGCAGCCTATGTGGAGGAAATGGGCTGTGTTAGCCAAGCAAAGGGATGGGAATGGCCGGGCACCCCGCTCTCACTTACCTATGCGTGCACATGTGAGTGTGTGCGCCTGTGAGTGTGAGTGTGCGTTCCCGCTGTGGCCCCCAGGAGCCGAGGGCAGACAATGACAGATGTACCTGCCTCCGGTCCCATCCCAGCAGTGGCACCAGGAACGCAGGCGGTCGCCCTCCACGGCCATGACACTTTATTGGACTCAAACACACATCCTGTCTTTGTTGGTGAGGGCCAGTGCCCTCCCAGGTCCATGTGCAGCCCGGGACCCGGCCACACTGCCCCAGCGACACCCTTCGGGCCTGTGCTGGTCTCTGGGGCCAGTGAGGCCTCACAGCTCCTCTGGCCACCGCCAGGGCGAGCCACCTCCTGGTTCAGGTCCTGACATGGTCCCCCTTTGTGGATGGGACCCTGGCGTCCAGTGAAGGCTTGGTGCTCCCAGCTGCCTTCCTTTGGGCCTGGGAGGCGACCCTGACCTTGTGGGGTGCATGGGGCACAGCCACAGGGCGGCGCTGCAGGCCGGCTCCAGGCATTCCTGAGGGCCGGGGTGTGCTCAGGAGGGACTCAGGGGGAGGAGGGCAGTGCTCCGGCTGAGGGCCTCCAGGTCCAGGACCGGGGCTCATCTGTCCGACAGCAGCACGAAGAAAGCAGCCTTCAGGAAGCGGCCGAAGCTGCAGAGTGCGGCCACGAGCCAATGGGAGCGGAAGCCGGGGTCACTGCTGACCACGCACTTGAGGACATCGGTCTGGAGGGAGGAGGAACAGTTAGCAGTGCTGGGCAGCAGAGGCCCGGCGTCTTCCACCCCCGTCATGAGTTGACAGGATGCACGCAGCCACTCAGGGCAGGTCTGAGGGCAGCACAGAGGCCTCAGGGTCTCCGTGGGGTGGGGTGGGGGCTGGGGCCACAGCCCTTGGCTTCAGCCACAGCAGAGGGCTGAGCTCGGCACTGCTGCCAGCTGCCCCACACACTCTTCCCACCCCCGTCCTTCCGGGAAGACAGATCTCTGTGGTGGAGACGGCCCCACGGGACCAGCAGCCCCCACGGTCTGGCTGGGCCAGGTGGGCAGCTGGGGGTACGAAGACAGGGTTGGGGCAGGACCGACACCATCGCTCAGCAGGCGCCGCAGCCGGTGGGCAGGGCAGGGCCGGGCCAGGCAGGGCCGGGCCGGGCCAGGGCTCGGGGCAGCAGGTCTTTGGTGCTGGAGTGAGGGGTGGATATAGGTCAACACAGGACGGGAGGGGGTGCGGGGCACAGCAGCTCCACCCCCCGCCCCGGCCCCGCCCCCACGGGCCCCGCCCCCACGGGCCCCGCCCCGCCCCCAGTTCCACTCACCCATCCGCCCTGCTTGCGCAGCCAGGACGCCAGGGTCTTGCGCACGAACTCCCCGAGGCAATCGACCAGGGCGTGGACCACGGCCGGCTGCGCCTGCCGCACACAGTCCGCGGCCAGCCCCGCTGCCACCAAGTACAGGGACACCACCTTGCCCCACGTGATGCCTGTGGGAGGGGCCACTGGTCAGCAGCCACCACCAAAACCGCTCCATTCAGCCCGGGTCTCAGCAGGAGGCTGAGCACCCCCTGCCCCTCCGCTGATTCCGGGGAGCAAAACTCAGGGGCCAGCGCCACCCACATCGCTCCCTGAGCAGGGTGCCCGGTGATCACCTGCTATAGGTCAGCCCCACCCACCCTCACGGGTGGCTCTCAGGTTCAGGCGGAGATTTCTGGGGCCTCCGCCACACACCTGTGCACCTGCCCAGCCCCAGCTCCTGGAGGAGGCAGTTGGAGAGAAGGAGACTGAGGGGGTGGGGGAGCTGACTGACTCGGAGCTGAACACAGCGCACAGTAAGCAGCTTCGAGGCGCCGCTGCCCAGCTCTCTGTCCCCAGAGCGGCCCTGAGGGGCGGCAGGACATTCCGAGAGGCAGGAAGGGCCCACCCAGACCCCCAGCTGCAGGGGGCAGAGCTGAGAGGAGTCACCCACATGGTACGAATTCCCTTGATACATCAAAAGACTTCCTAATCTAAACCAATGAGAAAAAAGCAAAACCTTTCCAAAGAAATGAGCATAGAACAGGAACAGGTGGTTCACAAAGGGAAAAAATAGAAACAATACATTAGACATGAAAAGTGTGCCCTAAAAACCAGACAGCGCACTGCTGAGGTGGAATGCAAGCGGACACCTCGGATGGCAACGTGAGCCTCAGGAAGCTGCCGCCTCCTCACTGACAGGACGGCCGCCGGCGAAAGGACAGGCGGCAGATGAGTGAGCCCCTTCGCGGCGCCTCACCAGGCAGCCCTGCCTCGGTGGGAAACCAGGAGGGCGCCTCTCAGGCCTGTCCCCGCACTGGGCAGGCTGGGCAGGATCTCTGTCCTGGTCCTCGTCCTCTGTGCCTGCACACCGCGCCCCCCCCCCACCACTGCCAGGCCCTGCCTCCCCTCGCAGTCCCAGCCACCAGCAGGCCAGAGCTGCCTTCTCGAAGATGAACTTCCTTTTAAAGCTCATAAACCAGCCGCCTGACAGCCCGGAGACACACACAGGCGGCCACCCACGCGCCAGCGTCAGGCCTGGGGACGTGGGAGTCCAGGAACGGCCGAGGGCAGGCGTCAGCCAGGACAACACCCACCACCTCCTCCACAAGGGGCCCAATGGGTCACAGCCCCTCCCTACCCCCAGGCCTCCCCAGGACCTGGGTCAGCACTGGCAGAACATTCTGGAGGAGCCTGCCCCAGCCCCTGCCCACCCAGGCATCCCCTCAGAACGTCTTTGCCAGGGTGACTTCTGCCGTGGGCAGGTGATGCTGACCCACTGGGTGGTGGCCCTGGAGGAGGCTGGATTCTGCAGCTGGTAGCCCCGAGTCCTGGCCAGTCGGCCAGTCCCGTGTCCTGCCGCCGCACCGGCCGCACCGAGAGGCCTCCTGACACAGGCCGTGCTCTGTCTCCCATTGTCTGGCCGTGAGTAACTGGAGCCCCATGGGCCATATGCAGGACGCGCCCAGCCTCACTCTGGCCAGAAGCTCCAGCCACTGTCCAGCCAGAACCACAGGAGGCCCCGTGCCAGCTGCCAGCAGGCCCTCTGGCATGGCGGCACCCTGGGCGCCCTGGAGTGGACAGCCAGACCTACCTGTGACGAAGATCTGGGCCGCCACGGCCAGAAAGGCGTCGGTCACCGCGCTCTCGGACTGCAGGGAGAGGCTCAGCTGGCGGGCCACGTTGCGGTAGATGCTGGGCCGAATCAGCTCCAGCTCGTCCCCTGCAGGCACAGGGCAGGTCAGAGGGGCCCATGCCTGCCTGACCCCAGCCCCAGTCCCACGAGCCTGCTCACTCCACAGCCCCACGACCCCAGCTGGCTTGGAGACCCTGCCTGTACCAACTGGCCTATAGCCTGACCCCACCGGACCCCCCATGGGCCCTGAGGGCAAGGAGACCAGAGAGGTTTGGTGGGCACCCCCCAGACCCGCCTCTGCGGCCCGCCCCTAAGACAAGAGAGCCCCCCCGCCCAGGGGCAAGCCGGCTGGGCCGGTGGGGCGGGAATCCCGGGAACAGCCTGGGCCGTGCCTGACGGGTGACTCACAGCCCACAGCAAGCTGCCCGGGCGGCAGGCTGACGGGGAAGGCGGCCAGACCCAACATGGGCAGGACTGCAACCCACACGGGTGGGCAACCCTGGCTGCAGCCTTGCTCAGGCCCCAGCACTGCCCAGTGCCAGAGCGACAGAGCCGTCGTCTGGGGTCCCAGCACCGCCCAGGCTCCAACCTGTGCCCTGTGCCAAGAGGGTGTGTGCACAGGCAGCCACCCTGAAGGGGACAGGCCCTGTCACGGGCCCTGCCCGAGGCCTGTGCTCCCTGTGGTGCCCTGGCACTGAGGGCCGGGCGTCCCACAGCCCTTGCACTGGGTGTCCCCCAGCCCAGCCTCCTCTCCAGCCAAAGCAAACAGGGAAATGCCGACTGAACAGTCCTGGCCGATAAGGGCGCCTGTGGCATCCCTGGGGCCAGCTGCAATCTGGAACAGAGCAGAACTAAGGCACAGTGGCGGGGCGCTGAGGGGGCCTGGAAATTCCCAGGGCTGGCCTGGCTGTTCCCACACAGACCTCAGGGGCTTCTGGGGACTGGCCCCGAGAGACTGACTGGGACGTGACCCGCTTCTTCCTGTGCGTGCTGTCCCTGGAGCGCGGCGGCATCTGCTGAGTAGGGGCTGGGCCGGGCTGGGGGCAGGGCAGCAGCACGGGGCAGGATGAAGGGGACCAGATCTCCACACTTGTTCTAGCAGCCCAAGCCACCTCCCTCTGGCGCCCCCTCGGCAACTGGCAGGGGCTGGGCTTGGCCAGGCTGGGCACTAGGAAAAGGTCTTGAAGGCCTAGGTTCTGAGAGAGCCAGTGCAGCTGCCCAGGCCCAGGCCAGAGTGCTGGGGCTCTCATGCGGAATGAAGGACCGAGAGGACAGAGCAGACCCATCAGGGACACCAGGCCCAGGGAGGAGGCAGCCCCACGCCCCTGGTCATAGACAAGGTGGAGGCTGAGGCCGGGTCACAGAGCAGGCCAGGACGGGCAGGCTTCCTCCTGGCCGTTCCAGGCGTCCTCCAGAAGGTGCCCTCCAGTACCACCCCCACAGCCCAGCTGGAAGAAACAGCAATGGGTAGCTGACCTCATGGGTGTCCAGGTGGTCTGAACCACTGGCTGACCCCCAAACCCCACTTGTTCTCACACCTAGAAACCTCTCCCCTCCCCCTTCTGCATCCCTGAGGAATCTGTGTCTGGCACCCACACTCCCAGGGGCCACGCGCACAGGGAGAAGCAGACCCGGTGTCAGCGCCCCCACACCTGGCCTGGACTGGACAGCTCAGGGCCCATCTGTGCCGCCTAGTCTCCCAGGACTAGGCAGGACCTCAGTCTCCATGGGGAGCTGAGTCTGCAGACTAGGCTGAGGGGTCCAGACTCTGGAGAAGGTGGAGACAATTATGAGCTGTGTGTGACCCCAGGAACAAGTCTGCACCAGCCCCGCAATGGTGTCAGCTGTCCTGGGCACCCAGTTCTGCCGGGGGCCCTTGGAGGCCCCCAGATCAAGAGGAAAGAGCAGTGGGGAGTAGGATTTCAGCCAATAATTGAAAGGACTTATTTTCCAAAACAAACATCGGGGCACGTGATCCTCTGACAAAGGATTTTGTGCCCAGCTGGGTACAACGGTCACTCTAGAAATTTAGCCACCAAAACATTATTCTCTCCACAGCTTTCCATCTGTTGTGGCCAGCGTGTTTGAAATCTGGGCTGAGCAGGCCTGTGCGGCAGGTCTGTGGCCCATGGACAGCTTCCCCAGCGATAAACACAGGCCTAGGAGGGAGGAGGGAGCTCTGCCTGGGTGGCCTGCCTTGCGCTCCAGGTGCGCCCCCAGGCCAGGCCCCTCTCTGCCCCAGAGGGAGCCTGAGAGGGAGCCCAAAGGAGGGGTGCTGGCCAGGTCACCCTCGGACAGGCCGGAGCTGAGGCAGCCAGACAAGCCACCCTGAGGCGCAGCAGGGCCCGCTCAGCCGACCAGCTCAGGAGGGACAGCTTGGAGACCCCGCCCTCCTGTGCCCACACTCACCCAAGCGCAGCAGCACCGCGCACACCTCAGCCAGGCGGCCGCCCGGGGCGGGCGGGACACGCTCGGGCGCGCTCCAGACGAGGCCGGCACGCAGCAGCCGCGCGTGCACGAACTCCCGGCCGAGCGCCTTGGCCTGAGCCACCAGCTCTTTGTCGGTGGGCGAGCGGTCAAAGGCGTCCATGATCTCCGCGGCGAAAACCGAGGAGCGCCGCAGCACCTCCATTGCGGGAACGCGGGCGAGGGGCGCCGCACCTGCGGGCAGACAGCGCTCAGCCGGGTCTACCCCGCCGCCCCGCCTGGCTGGCAGAGGAGGAGGCCGGCCGCGCAAGGAGGGCCGAAAGGGGCGCGGCGCGCGCCGAGAACGCGTCCGCGCGCAGAGCTGGGGCGCACGAAGAGGCTGGGCCAGGCGCGGCTCCGGGGAAGGGCCGCGGCCAGCTGCGGATAACCTTACGTTTATGTGAGCCAAGTCTAAAAACACTGAGTTACATTCTTTTTGTTTCTGGATTAAATAAAGATCCCGTGCGGCTGCCCGGGAAGGACCGTGGGGAAATAACGATTTGCTATGGGGCCTCTGTGCCCGTGCTCAAAGACGGGTGCGCGGAGGCGCGGGCGAGGGGCACAGCCCAACCTACTCCGAGTCAGCCGGGGCCCTGGCCCGGCCCCTCACTCGCGTGCCAAGACCTCCGCGCCGCGCCGTCCTCGGTGTTGGTCCCCCGCCAAGCCGTTCCCATAGTGCGGCTGCCAGGGGAGGGACGCCGCGCGCCCTGCTCACCTCTCCCGCCGCATGTCGCGGGCGCTGGGGCCGGGAAGGAGTTCTGGCTTCAGGATCTGCTCGCCGCCGTCTCCTCCGATCTTGATCCTTCCATTCAAACCCACGAGGACGCGCGCCCTGTGCGCATCTGAGCCCGGCTGCACCTCGAAGCGCGCGGGCTCCTCGCGCACTCCTGGGGCTCCGGCGGAGCCGTCGAGGGGCTAGGGGCGCCGCGAGGCGCGGGGTGATTCTCCGCTGGGGAGAGGCGAGGCTTGGGGCTTCGCCTTCTAAGGAAAAGGCAACCCCGGGGCGGAGCCGCGCGGGAGCTTCTCGCCGTCTCCCCGCCTCCCGGCTTAAGGAGGTCCGAGCGAGTTCCCAGTGCGCACTGAGGGAGGCCCGGGCGGTTGCCGTCCCCGCCTGTGCCGGTGACTAGGACCTAGCTCACTGGCAGCATTTTCTTATCGATTCCAAGAGGTTCCTTATATATTCTGAATGTGTGCTCCTCTTCCGACACGTGGTATGTGTCCGATGCACTGAAGAGATTGCACTACTTTGTGGCACTCTGGGGCCGCTCTTGCTGATCACCAACAGGAGTTACTCTCAGTGAAGCCCAATTTGTCAGTCTTTTCTCTCACGGTTGGTGTTTTTCATGATGACGTTCAGCATTTTCTTTCAGGAGTGTGGCTGGTCCAGCGTTCACGTGGTGGCAGATCGCAGATGAGCTCCTGTGAACGGTGCAGTAGGGAGTCAGCTCCTGCATCTTCCCAGTGGGCATCCAGTGCCGTTTATTGAAAACACCATCGTTTTCCCACTGAATTGGAAAAGAGTCTCCATCGTCGATCAAATGATGCCACGCAAGGACCTGTTCCAGACTCTCCTGCCCACTGGTTGTGTCTCTGCCCTGGACCAACACAGCACAGTCCAAGCATCAGGACCAGCCGGCCGGCCCCAAGCCACACCTGTGCAGCCAGGAGAGCACACGTTCTTTCCCTGTGTGCACAGGTTGTTAATGACAGAAACCAAATCCTGGAACATAATGTTGCAGCACGTTTCAAAGGATTGAAATCATACAAGTGCATTGTCTCTGAATTAATTTAAAACTCAATAACGAGGAACAACTATAAAGGACACATGGACAAAGCCAAGGGGGGGTGGGATCAGGGGAGGGAGGGAGGGATGGCTGGTATGGGGGGGAGTAGTGGGAAGAAAATGGAGGCAACTGTATCTGAACAACAATAAAAGATAAATAAATAAAAATAAATAAAACACAGTAACAGTAAAACTACTAGAAAGCCTCCAATTAAACATCACACTTGTAAATAATCAATGGGTCCAATAGGAAATCACAAGGGAAGTTGTAAAATATCTTGAAGTGAACAGTAATGAAAATATGACATCAAATGCTATGGGATGCAGGTAAAGCCATGCTTAGAGGAAAACGTATAGCTTTAGAAGAAAAGCTAAAATTAGCTCTGCTGGTGGACTGAGTGCTGGTCTATGAACCAAAGGGTTGCCACTCCGGCAGGGGAAGAGCCTGTGTGCGTGGACCCCAGGAGCCCCGCCCTCACCCCATCTGTGGGAACTGGGACCTCCGAGAGCTTCCAGCCCCACCCACAGCCTCAGTCTGGTCCTCTACAAGATCTGGCTGCTGCGCCCCCCCACCCCACCCCACCCCACCCCACCCTCCTGCAGTGCAATGGGCACAGAAAGACTCACTGGACTCTTAGTTCCAGCAAGAGATCAGGGCCCCTTCGGGGCGGGGCCTGCCCTGCCTGGACCCAGTGCCGCCCTCCTGGACGTTCCAGATCCGAGAGATCGCGTCTCGGGATCTTCCCTGCGAACACTGACAGCGGGGGGAGCTGCTCGGGGCCCAAATGTTTCTCCCTGCATGGGGGGGGCGGGGGTGGTCATTAAACCTGTCTTGAGCTCCTGGACCACAGCCCTTATCCAGACCTGTGAAAGCCCAGGCCCTGCTGGGGTTAGTGCATGTCTTCCTGCGTCTGGAGGCCTAGAGGCTGCAGGCCTGGCTGGCACTGCTCCGACCTTCCTCCAGGTGCATTGGCCCTGATTTTCCACCTTGTGGGATTCTCGCTCTCCACTCTTATCTTGTGTCTGACACCTCTGTGGGCCCCGTGCTGACCCAGTGATTACTGAAGAGCCTTCTGAGCGCCCAGGGCCCAAACCAGCTTGAGCACAGGGAGGGTTGTGGAATCGCGTGACTGACATGTCCTGGGAGAGGGCCTGGTTTCAGGCATGGCTGGATCCAGGAGTCTCTCTCCATCTGCGGGTCCATCTGTGAGTCTGCATGCTGGCTTTGTACTCGGGCAGCTTGTCCCCAGGTGATTGCAGACCAGCACCTGCACCCGCCCCTCAGACTTTTCCAGTGGAAAAAAGCCACACTCTAGGTAACTCCTAGGGGTGCCCGGGGGCCAGCAGCTTCTGCCGTGTGCCCGTCGCTGAATCAGCTGCGCTGGAAGTGGGGAAGGGGCCCCATTGTCAGGCCTGGTCACAAACCGGGCCCTGGATGGGGCCCGGGGGCCCATCGAGACGGATGAGAGTGGGAGGTGTTGATGGAGGGTCCTGGCTTTCTGTGAAACCTGCTCGAGACTATTGTGTGGGTTACAGCTGCGGGGGCAGAGTGGCCCACAACACAGTGAGGCCAGATCTGTATGTAAAGTGAGCAGCGATCCTACCTTGGATGTGGTTGGGAAGTCCCTGCCTGGACCCCCTATGGCCATTCAGGGGGACAGTCACATGCAGGGCAGTAACTGTCACTGCGCCTCAGGAGAGCTGTGAGGGGCAGAGGCTGGGGGCAGGGGCCCTGGGGATGGGGTTCTGCTCCTGAAGCTGGGTGTACCTTCCCCACTGTTCCTGCAGGGACGGGATGTGGGGGACAAGGCAGCACCTGGGAGCTTTCTGGGGCCGAGGCCTGAGGGCCTGTGGGCCCTACTTGCTCAGGCCACTCCCCAGGCCAACCCTTTCGGTGTAGTTTTGCCAGAAGCTCGTCCTTCTTAAGGAGGGATTGGAGCTCAGACTAGAGGGTTTTTTATCACTTTGGCTGAGTGCTCGACAAGCTGGGAGCCCACAGGCCTAGAGGGCAGTGTGGCCAGGTGGTGGCCCACCCCGTGTACCTGCCCTCCTCCTACTCACCCCAGAGGGGTCTGAAGGGCGGGCTCCTGCCTGTGCCCCTCACTGTGGTCTCACATCCGGCTGCAGCTGGAGCAGCCGCATTTCTGCCCCCACCGTGGATTGCCCCGCCACTGCCTGGGGCGGCATCCTTGGTACTGGGAGCTGTGTTTAAAATGTCCTTCTGATGGGTGACCAGTGACAGATAGCTCGTTTTACTGTGCTCGTCTGTCCCTGATCGTCACTGGGGCCGGGCAGCTTGCCGTCCACCCAAGAAGGCTGGTAGAACTCTTTTGAGATTTTTCTGGGCTTAGAATTTACCCATTTTCTCTGGGATATTTCTCTTTCTCATTGACTTGCTCGCCTTCCTTACACATCCCGAGTATTAATCCTCTGCCTGTGCCGCCGCAGGTCTTTCCCCCAGGCTGCCGCTTCAGACCCTTTCCTGCTGCCGACCGGCGGGGTCGCGCCCTGCAGCCCCAGCCGCTGCTGCCCAGGCTGGTTCCTCACTTGCACGGCGCTTCTGAAAGAGATTGTCGGGAATGTTGGTGAGGAAGATTCTACTTTCCTTTTTCTTCCCCAAACCAGTGTGGCTGTTGGTCCAGTACTTCCTGTTGTGAGACCCGTGCCTTCCCAGGACTTGAGGCCCAGCCAGACCTGGGGTCGAGTCTCCCTGGTCCCTGGACCCGCCCTGCTGCGTTTCCTACGCACCTCGTCATCTGCACCGACACCAGCTCCGGGAAACCCACTTTCACTCATTTGTTGTGCATTTATTGGGCATTTTGACCAAAATGATACATATCCGCTATTTAAAGAGCCCACTGGTTGTGCGAGGCTATCAGTGAAAAGCAGCCGTCCCCGAGGCCCTGGCGGCTCCGGACAAGCCGGCTTCCGCGGCTTCGTGCTGTGAGCTTCATTCTTGGTTCTGGATTCTGGAGAGTGCCCAAGTTCATCCTCTGACCCTCCCATTAGCCAGAGGCCTTTCTTACGCCTTGATGGAGGCCTTACAGCGCACCTGCTCTCTGTTTTACAGACGCAGTGGCGGTGGCAGCCCACTCTCTGAGGACTGAGATTTGAGGGACTTTTAGTGGGTGGCACCCCCAGCCTTGTGTTTCCCGCCTCCTGGCTCTGTAGCTGTCCCTCCGTGTGGACAAGAAGGGCTGCAGCTCCTTGAGGGTGTCTGGGCAGAGCGCGGCAACTTTCTTGGGGACCCTGAACAGGAAGCCCTCCTCCTGGGTGGTCTGGCTTCTCTGGGAGGGCGGCCAGGTCTCCTGTGTGGGTGGGGGTGGGGTTCAGACCTCTCCCAACAGCCTGTGTGCCCGCTCCAACAGGGACAGGGGCAGACGCGCCTTGGGGGTCTATTCACATCAGGACCCTTCCCATGGTGGGGACACGCCCAGTCCCGGGGTTTCTGCCTGCCCACTTGCCCCGTGGAGCGGCCCCTGGTCTTAGCCCAGCAGCAGCCCCGGCTCCCCCATCACTGGTCCCTGGTTAACCCAAGCAGGGCTGCTAATGCTCTGCGGTCTGTCACAGCTGTGCTGGCAGCCAGGTGCCTGCAGAGGGGGACAGAGCAGGGGCGACTTGCACACCTGAGTCCCAGGTCACAAGGCAGGGGTGCCCATGGTGGGAGTGTGAGAATCCACCCAAAGCTGCATCGGAGGCCCGGGGCTCCCCTCCTGGGGGCAGTCGGGGCCCCCTACCCACAGCCCCTGGGGGACATGAGCAGGCTGGGCTCAGGCAGCCAGTGGGCCCGTCCCTGCCAGTGGGAAGTTTGTTTGACCCCCAACAGGAGGCTGTGCTCTTCCTCCTTCCCCTCCCCCGCCCCCCAGAGCTGGAGGCCGGCCTTCTTTATGCACAAATATGTTGTTTTGAAACACTCTGCATTGTTCAGAGATTTCAAAGTCATGGCCAGCAGCCAAAGGCAACATATTTTTGTGACTCTAACAGTGAAACCTGTCACTAAAGTGTACTTGCAGAACTAGAAAAGCACAGAGGGAAAATCTTAAAGCCACGGCACTGTACAGAGGTAAGGACTGTGAGTATCTCGGCCTGCGCAGGGCTGCAACCTGTTGTTTTAAAGATTTTATTTATTTATTTTTAGAGAGAGGGGAAGGGAGGGGGAGAAACATCAATGTGTGGTTGTCTCTCACACACCTCCTACTGGGAACCTGGGCCGTAACCCAGGCCTGTGCCCTGACTGGGAATCGAAACAGCAACCCTCTGGTTCGCAGGCTGGCACTCAATCTAGCGAGCCACCCCAGCCAGGGTTACAACCTGTTTTTATGCAATGCTTGGTCTGAGTGAGTCTCCGCTGGCGCCTGGACACTCAGTGGCTGTGCCGTGTTTGTCCCATTCTGAGAACCTCCTTCCTCCTGGAGCATCTGTCCACGCCCACAGGACACGCATGAGCGGGATGCTCCCGACCACCTCAGGCACCCCACGCACCCCTGCCTGGTTCAGGGTCTCAAGCCCTCGGCGACCCACTCCCAGGGGACGCAGCAGTCTGGGGATGGCGCAATCCCCTCCCATCTTGCTTGCCCCCCAACCCCTACCCCAGGGTGTACTCCTGACCCCTGGGGTGAATCGGTTCAACCGGAAGAACTCTCACCCAGGGCAGAGGTTGCCAGGCAGCCTCAGCCCTACTGCAGGCCCCACTCCAGGGGTCCTGGCAGAGTCCCGACACCGTGAGACTGGGATCATTAAAGACCACAAAGAGCCAGACAGGCCCAGAGGTGGTGGTGCCGCCCTTGGGCCTGCAGACACCAAGGAGACCCCGAACTGTGGGGGCAGAGAAGCCCCTCCAGGGGGTCGGCGGTGAACCTCTGCCCACGGGGCCCCTCTTCCAAACGCAGGGGCCCGGTGGAGAGGGGCCTGGGGATTACCCCAGCCTTGGAGGCCCAGGAGGCTCGCCGGGTCCCCCTCAGGAATCTTCTCATGTCCATCCAGCAGCCCCTCCCATCCTGGCCCTGGGCCGCCGCCGGCCCCTCGTGCAGACTCCTGTCCCCCAGCACCTGGGATGCCCCCACTCCACGCCCTGCACTCCAGCCCTCTGACCTGGCGCCCCTGTCGGAGGCCGTGCCTCTCCTCCCGGCATCACCACACTGGAGGCGTCCGCAGGGCCTGTGCTCGTCAAGGCCCATGCACACTCGCCCTGGAACAGGGGTTCACAGCCCGGAAGTGGAGGTGCCAGGCGGGGTCCCAGGGGCTCCTGCTCAGGGACCTGGCTCCCCAGCAGCTCGGGAAAGTCATTAGTCAGGATGACTATGGGAGTTAGGACCAGGGTCAGGATCCTGGTCGGAGCCAAGGTGGGGGTCGCTGGCCGTGGCGTCTGGTCCTGAGGTCAGCCTCCGAGCAGCTCTGTCTGGTTTCCCCAGAGTGTGGTCGGTGGAGGTTTAGAGGCCTAGATGTTATCTCTGGTTGGACCGAATCTCTCTCTGTGGTCCTGAGACCCCAGATCATTCGATACAGACCCAAACCTCCTTGTCCCGGGGGTTTAATGCTGAAGGGAGTGGACGTGCAAGGGAGAGGGAGTCGGTGAGTCAGATGCTGGAGGACACCAGTTTGAATCAAACGGTGAGAAAGGAGAAAAGGTCAGACCGGGGAAGCGAAGCCTCTGGGTGCCGGGTGGGGCTGCCTCCCTGCAGGCGCCGCCCAGTGGCCTGAGCCGCTTTTCTCCAGCTTTGCTCCTGGGCCTGACATTCCTTTCAGAGCACATTCCCACAGGGTGGCTGCTGTGGGCAGGACCGTGCCCCCAACTCCTACGCTGAACCCCATGCGATGGCATTTGGAGACGGGGGCCTTTGGGGGTAACTGGCCACGGGGACACCCCGTGATGGGGTTTGTGCCTTAGGAGAAGAGACACCAGAGAGCTGGTCTCTCTCTGGGTCCCTCACGTGACAACACAGCAGAGAGGTGGCCATCTGTCGCCAACGAGCGAGTTCTCCCAGCAAGCAGCCCTGCTGGCCTGGGCCTGGGTCCTGGACCCCAGCCTCCAGACGGTCAGGAAGGAACGTCTGTCATCCCAGCCCTGGCTTCTGTCACGGCTGCTCCAGCCGCCTGAGGCGAGTCTTGTGTCCAGTCATTGTTCCAGCTCCTCTGTCCTCTGACCCTCCTCTGGTGGTTGAATTCCCCCCCCCCCCGGCCCAGGGCAGGGCTCCCTGTCAGGTCCACAGCAGCGGGGACTGTGATTTGCAGTGTTTGCGATTCCTGTGTGCAAATGCCGCCCAGGGGCTCCCTTCCCTCTCCCAGTCCCCAGTAGGGGGCTCCACTGTACCGATGCCGCTGGAGACAACCTTGAGGACACACACATGGCAGAAAAATGTACTCATGTAGCTGGGAAGTGATACATTTTGAGTGTTTATTACCTGCCTGTGTCTCACTGTCTCTTTTTCTCTGCCTGCTTGTCTGTCTCTCTCCTTCTGTCTTTTTGGCTCTGTCTCTCCCTCCCCCAGAGCGCCCACCTGGGCCAGTCCGGGGAGGGCGGAAGGGGCTCAGGGAGTGCAAGGGAGAAGCCAGAGCCGTTTGCTGTCCTGGCCCCATTTGCTGAGCAAGCCTGTGACCTAGTTAAACATGACGCCATTTTACTCCTCTGAGCTGTGTGTCCCCAGGACTGGAAACGACTGGAAGCGTGGACAGAACTAACCGCCTGACAGCCGTGGGCAGAAGGTAACTGCAGCCTTGGGTCATAATGCCCCACAGCCCGGGGGCCACACAGCAGCCCCCTCCGTTTTTAACCCACTAACAGTCCAATACAAGCTCACAGCCCCCACCCCTCCATGCAAGTGTATCTCTCCACACTGTGCCCCTCTCCTTTCTTGGAGAGTGAATAAAAATTTCTTCTCACTTTCTTCTCTGTGGATTCCTTCACAGCTCGGACCAGCCTGTAGATGGGAAGAGTGGCCAGCCCCAGGCAGCGGAGCGAAGGCCCGGACAGGCAGCAAGAGAGCCAGATGGCTGGGATGACGTGCAGGAATAACCATGGATGGGGTCACCTGGTCTAAACAAAGGGGCAGGTGCCGAGATGCCGATTGGTGTGTCAGAGGGCCAAGCACTCTCAGGTCTGGGGACAGACCTGTTAGGTAGCCCAGGTGGCTAAGAAAGGACCAGCAGCCGAAAAGATCCTTAAGGGATTTTACTCGGGGCAGGATGCAGCGATCCTGCAGGCTGAGTCCAGCTAGGGAAAGGGTTTTTAAGGGCGTGTAGCAGACCCCTGGGAGGGTGGGTCACCCAGCGATCTGCTCCAGGTGACCTGGGTACAGTTGTTTGCAAGACAATGTCCTCTGACCAGGATTGGCTGATTGGGAACAGGAAGTCCTGGGAGACTTATGGGCCTTGTTTCTGGGAAAAGCTGGTCAGAGAGGGGAGGGCTGCTTCCGATAACAGGAATCTCCTGGTCAGGTATTTAGCTGGTGACTCACACCTTCTTCGTTTCAGCAAAGGCAGTGGTTCAGGTCCTCCACGTCCCAGTGTATTCGAACAAGCCTCTTCCCCAGCGTCCAGGCCTGGTCACTTCACGGATTGGGTCCCTGGACAGGAGAGGGGCCTAGACAACCAGGGAAGGATATGGCGGCGGCCCAGCTTCCCCCAGCCTGTGGTGGCCCCCGGGTAGATGCAGGTCAGGGTGGCCCTGTGCTCCTGGCCCGGTGGCCTCAGCATCACCTGAGAGGGCTTGCAGGGTCTCCAAGCCTGGGCTGGGGTTTCTGTCTCAGAAGGAACTGGCTCTGAGGGGTGAAGTGACTGCCAGCATACCACCTGCCCGTGAGCGGCCACGTGCGGCCACGTGGAGTGGCAGGATGGCCCACGGGGCCCTGGGCCACACCACCGGGCTGTACTCACACCCTGGGGTTTGGCTTGGAATGCAGGCTTGATGGGGGAGCCCAAGAGTTAAACACTCTTTAGCTTTATCTTCTAGTTACTGAGCTGAGTGACTAATGCATGTGGAAAGCTGCTGTTCCAGGAACTGGAATGTATGTCTGGACTCCAGGAGACCCCTGCAAGCAATCGGGCCTTTGAGCTGCAGGACTGCAAGCGATCCAGATGGGACTGGAGCTGCTGTGCTCCGGGGAGAGACTTTGTGCCCAGGACGCAGTTGAAGAATCAGCACTCAGCGGAGGAAGGAATGCTAGCAAAATGGCCGGGCTGCAGCCTTTATCTGATTCACCTTTTCCCTGAATTCCAAGCCCCTTTTCCTCTCCTCACAAAAAGGGCCAGTTTGAGATGAGCTACCAACGTGTTCTTTCAGGGCACGTAACCTGCCATCTTCTTAGGTCACCGGCCATCACAGTGAAACGCCGTGAAGATCCCGTCCTGGCAGCAGTTCTGCTCCCTGGTTCTGGCGGAAATGGGAGCACGAACGCTGACTTTTCCGGCTGGTTTCAGGCTCACTGTGACCTGAGGCCATTTGTCCCACACCCAATGGCCCAGGCCCAAGCCAGGGGATGCGGCTGTCCCAGCCCTGATGCTGGGCTTCTTCTGATGTGGAAAGCTGGTGCTCTGAGGCCAGTGCCATAGGGCCCTGCTGTAGAGTTGAGGCTGAGACTCCCCAGATCACCTGGGCCCTGGGCCCCCCAGCCTCCCCTGGCTTTAACTCTCTCTCCAACTTTCTCTCCTCTCAGATCCCCCCACCCCTCCTGAGGAGAGGGGTGCCAGCAGTCCCTGGGGGTCTGTGCCTTCCTCCGGTGCCCGCCCAGCCCCACTTGGGCACCACCACAGGACAGTGCCCTCAGCACAGAGCCGAGCTCACCCTGGGCGGTACAGAGCGGGGCATCCTCACACCCTAGGGTTCCACGACTTTCTTGGAACACATGCTGCTGTCCCCTGACCTGGGGCGTGCAAGTGGCCTGGTAAAGGTGACCTGGGCCTCCGCACAGCAACAGTGGGGCCTTGAGTCCGACTGTGACCGCACAGGACAGCGAGACAGAGAGGTGGATCGGCCTGGGGAGGGCAGAGAGGGCTTGGGGGCGTGGGGGTCGATCTGCAAAGGGAGGTCTGGGGCCCTTCACAGGGCAGATGGTGGATTTCTTCAGCATCTAAATGAAAAGGGGAAAAGAAACAAGCCTACCAATCCTAAGACATGGACTTATCGGGATCTTGATTTGACCAAACCGCGGGCAGTCATGCATATGAAATCATAGGTCTGTGTATATATGTGCATATATGTGTGAAAGTTGAATGCCGATTCCATCTTTGATATTGAGGAATTATTGTTAATTTTTAAATTTTTCTTTTAAAAAATATACAGTGATTAAAAAGTCAAAAAAATAAAAAAATTAAAAAACGTACAGTGCACTTGCTGGTGTGGCTCAGTGGATTGAGTGCCAGCCTGCTAACTGAAAGGTCACTGGTTCGATTCCCAGTCAGGGCACATGCCTGGGTTGCAGGCCAGGTCCCCAGTAGGGGGTGCACGAGAGGCAACTGATCCGTGTGTAAGAGACATGGATGTGCCTTTTATCACACTTACAAATAAATATAAATTTCCCTCCCTCTCTTTCCCTCTCTCTAAAAGTAAATAAATTAACCCCCCCTCAATAACACTGATTTAAAAACACCGGGAAATTACCTCTTTTTAGTGTTCAGTTGCAAGTTTAACACATGAACTGCTTTGTGGGACCCCCCCCCACCATCAGGATGCAGAGCAGTTGGGGAGGCAGAGTTGCCTGAATGCCCCCTCGTGCTGCTCCCCAACCCCCAGACGCCAGTGGTCCGTTCTCCCTCGCTGCCGCTTGACCTTTTGACGTCTCCTCTGCAGAATCACGTACCATGCGACCTTTCAGACTGGGCTCTTTCTCCTACACGTGTCTCTCAGGTTACCCCGAGTAACTGCACCAGTGGGCGATCCCACGTGCGGATGGACCGCAGCTCACCCGGTGGCGGCTGAAGGACCTCCCGGAACCCCCCAGCTTGGGGCTCTGATGACTAGACAGGCTGTGGACATTTAAGCACAGGCTTTTGTGTAAAGACCACTTTTCTTTTCTCTGGGGTAAATACCCAGGAACGGGAATGCTGGCTCATGTGTGGTGCTAGTTGACTTTTTAAAAAACTGCTAAGCTGGAATTTATAGCAGCTGCACCATTCAACATTCGCACAATTCCCGAGTCACCAGAGTCCTGGGCTCCGCCTCCTGGCCTGCAGTGACCAAGTGACCCACTCCCGGCTTAGCTGGGGCAGACTGGGGCTGGGGTTCTTCCTCGGGTGCAGGACTTTCCGTGTCAAAAGTGGGAAACTCCTGGGAAAACTAGGAGGGCTGGTCACCCTGCCCTTGTCAACACTTGCTGGTGTCAGTGGATTTTATTTTAGCCATTCTAACGTGTGGGCAGTGTCCCGTGTAACTCTGCATTTTCCTGAAGGTCGATGATGTTTGGGCACCTGTCCACCTGCTGTTTGCCTCCACATATCCCTCTAGGTGTAGACTCAATTTTTGCTTGTTGGACTGTCTTCTAACTGTTGGGTTTTGAGATCTTTTTTTTTTTAAAGATTTTATTTACTTATTTTCAGAGAGAGGAGAAGGGAGGGAGAAAGAGCAATGTATGGTTGCCTCTCACATGGCCCTCACTGGGGACCTGGCCCAACAACCCAGGCATGGGCCCCGACTGGGAATCGAACCGGGACCCTCTGGTTCCCAGCCCGCGCTCAATCCACTGAGCTACACCAGCCAGGCCAAGGTTTTGAGATCTTTTTGTATGTTCTTTCTCTCTGTGTAGTTAGGTATGTGATTTCCAAACTTCTCTCCCAGTCGGTAGCTTGTCTTTTCATTCTGTTAATAGTCTTTCTGAAAGCAAAATTAAAAATTTTTGATAATGCCCAATTTATGTTTTTCTTTATTTGTGGTAAAATATATGTAACATAAAATTTACCATCTGAACCATTTTTTAAAAAGACTTTATTTATTTTTAGAGAGAGGGAAAGGGAGGGAGAAAGAGAGGGACAGAAACATCAATGTGTGGCTGCTTCTTACATGCCCCCTACTAGGGACCTGGACCACATCCCAGGCTCATGCTCTGACTGGGAATTGAACCAGCAACTCTGGTTCACAGGCTGGCGCTCAATCCACTGCGCCACACCAGCCAGAGTCATTTGGATCATTTTTAAGTGTGCAGTTCAGTGGCAGTAAGTGTATTTCCAGGGGGTTTTATCGCTCCGACACTCTGCACCTGCTAAGTACTAGCTCCCTCTCCCCCTCCCCGGGAAAACTCTATCGTACTTTCTGTCTCTTTAACGGGCCTATTGTGGGCACCTTATACGGGTGAAATCGTTCAATATTTGTCTCCTTGAGACTGGCTCACTTCCCTTTGCACACTGTTTTCAAGGCTCTTCTATGTTGTAGCCCGGTCAGAACTTAATTCCTTTTGTGTCTCATTATATTTATTTATAAGTGTGATAAAATGCATACAACTTTTGCCATCTTATTGGGCGAAGCTCGGTGGCATTAAGCACATACACACCGTGCAGCCACTGGCACGACTGGCGCGCTCCGCCCGCAACACGCTCGCTCCGCGCCCCGCCCCGCCCCACGCCCTGTCCCTGTGGACCTGACTCCCCGAGATCCCAGGCCAGTGGGGTCGCACGGCGTGTGTCCCCGTCTGGGGACTGCACTGAGCGGCGGCCCTGCGGGGCCCGGCCTGCCGAGCCCGCGACACACTGCGTTCTCTTCTCAGGTGTGGCCGGACCCGTCCCTTCAGTCCTTTCGTCCCTCCTCGGACACTGGGCTGCTGCCGCCGCCGGGCCCACAGCCTCTACGGTGGCGGCGGTGGGGTGGGGTGTAGAGTGCTGGACAGTAAGGAAGAGGGCGGGGGAAGGGTGGAGGAAGAACCCGGGAGGAAGGAGGGAAGGAGCAGCAGAGGGCGGCCCCAGCGGCCAGCCAGGCCCCGCCCCTCCCGCCCCGCCTCCAGGGCCCGTCCCCGCACCGCGGCCGGCCGGGAGACGTAGTCCAGAGCCTTTCGGAGAGCCGGACTCGGAGTCCCAGCGAGCCTCGCGGCCCGCCTCCGGACCGTGACACCACCCCGCCCTGTGGCCTGCCGGGACTTGTAGTCCGACCCCGGCGGACGTCCAGGCTCGGGCCAATGGAGAGACTCGGTATCCCAGAGAGCCCCGCGCTGGGCTACGACACCGCGCACCACCCTCGCCGTCGCTGCCGGCGGCGGCCTTTCTCCGGGCGACGCCGCTACTGCCGTTGCTTCGCGGGGTGAAGGGCCCGGGCATCCCGGGGCGATCGGAGACTGCGGGTGGGAGCCTGCGCGGGCCCTGCGGAGCGGGCCGGGGGAGGCCGGGATGGCGCGCCCCGGAGGTGGGCGCGCTGCCGGGCGAGCCCGCGCCTGGGGCGGTTGGGGAGGGGCCGAGCTGTGGGCGAGTGGGGCGGGGGAGGAGGGGCCGGGGGCGGGCCGGTGCGGGCGAGCGGGCCGGGGGCTGCGGTGGGAGGGGCTTCAGGGAGGCCCAGGGCGGGCGGTGCCCTCGGGGGACTGTGGTCCGGGCTGTTGCGCTGCAGTGGGTTTTTTTCCCGGGCTGGGGGGGTTCTCCTTACTCCAGTGCGCCCCGCCCCCAACTGAGCTGGTTCTCAGACGGTCGGAGGAGGGGGCGGCCGCCCTGACCGGGGAGCCCGGGTGCTCTGAGCGGGACACCGAGCTGGCCTGCTCTCCCTGCAGTTGACTGAAGCGAGCGTCCGGGTTCCAGAGCTCCCAGAAGGATCCAGGGGCCTCCTGGGGCTGCACCGGATGGTCTGAGGACGGCGCAGACATGGCTCACCTCAGGGGATTTGCCAGCCAGGTGAGGGTGGAACTCTGGGTTGTGAGCGCACGCGTGCTGAGCCCCCTGGGACGGGAGCACCGGCTGCAGAGTGGTGCAGGGACATCTTATTGCACCAAGAAGTCTCTCTTGTACATGATCCCGGGGTTTCAGAGGAGCCCCCCAGGGTGTTGCACTTCTGGGCAGAGTGGGGGGCGGGGCTGACTCAGGGTGGCTGAGGCAGCGTTTAGTGGGGCAGACGCCCCCGTTCACGGTTAGTGTCAGGATCCGTGGCCGGTGTGCAGAGACCCGTCCAAGGGCGCGGCGGGGCGCGAGGGCGGGAGTCTGGGCCTGCGCCTAGGCAGAGACGCGAAGGTCGGAGTCCACATTGGATGCTGGGCCTGGGCTGGGGTCACGCCGGCCGTGTTGGGCTATGGCAGGAGCTCCGGGGGGACCCCTGATTGACGGGCAGTGGGGGCTGCTGGGAATGTGGTTAAGCAGGTGCTGTCCATGAGTCCGTGTGTGGGGAAAACGAGGCCCTGGGCGCGTTTTCGTTGACCGGAGGTGGAGAAGGCTGGTCTGCGGGATGTGGTTTGCTCAGGCCAGGTGTGCTTACCTGGATGATGCCTGCTGACCGCTGTTCTCTCTGGCTGATTGGGTCCTGTAATTGGCGACACTGGCTGACCTCTGCCATGTGCCCTGAGTTTGCCTGGAATGAGGAGCTGCTGCTCACGACCAAAAGAGGGGTGTGTGGGCTGCTGGTGGTCTGTATGTCCTTCCTTTTGTTATTTCAAAGCAAGTGTGATGTGATGCTGATTTGAAGTGCACTGAAGCACTGGTGGCAGATGCTCCCTTTGAAGTGCCAGCTCGGGCAGTTTTGGGCCCGCTGCAGCCAGGTGTGGGGAGGGTCTCTGAGACAGAGTTGTCCCTTGATGCGAACAGTGGGCGGGGTCAGTGGGGATGGAGTGCAGGGGGCGTGTGTCCGCGTGTGGCCAGGAGGAGTGGGAGCCAGGGTTCAGCTCCAGACCCAGCTGGGCTCCTTGGAGAAACCTGGGAGGCCGAGCACAGCTGTTGGGCAGGGCACCTGGACCAGCCGTGACCACAGATGGGTACAGGGGTTTGCTAACTGGTGCTGAATTATGTGACAGATTTTCATTCACATCTGCCTTGTGTCTCTGGTGAATTACGTGACTAAGGCCCTGGGGGGAACGTCTGTCTCTGGCTTATCTTTAAGGGCTGCAGGTGTAGCTCCCTTGGGTCCTATGAGCCGCCCCGACCTGCGTGCTGATGGGGCTTGGCCTGGGTGTCCAGTCAGATTGGGGAGGGGATGCAGGTGCGGAGGAGTTGGGGAAGCGACCCCAAAGGAAGGAAGCCCCCTCTGTCCTTTCAGGGGCGGGAGACTCCGCCTTTGTCCTTTGTCAGTGGCAGCACTTGCTCTTGCAGCGTTGCTGCTGCCCTGTGGAGTGGTCCCCACAGCCTGTGCTCTGGCCTTCACCTCGTGCGCCCCTCCCCCTCGCTAGTTCCTGCCCCACCTGCAGGGCTGGAGTGGCTGGGGGGCTCACTGGCTGCCGCCTGTCGCCTGTCCTGTGGTGGGCGGCGACAGCTTGGCTCCTCTTTTGTGGGGTGACGCTAACGGCAGACACACTGCCACACGGTGGACCCAGATCTGGCAGCACCAGGGCTGATTCAGAGAATGAGGATCTTGACTGCCAGAGCTGGCCGAGCGACCTAAGCGAGTGCCCAGACCATGTGCACCGCCCAAGAGGGCAGCCCAGGCCCCCAGACTTGCCTTCCCTTCACCCGGTGGGGCGGATGGGCTGTCCCTGCGACTGTATGTAGCACCAGGGTCACAGCCAGGACTCTCCCGTCACGCTCTGAGCTGTAGAGTGTAAGAGTTGAGGGTTGGGGTCCTCCTTCCCGGTTGAGCCCAAGCTCTAGCTCAGGGGTGCACTGTACTCTACTCAAGGTGGTGGGGTCTGAGGGTGCTGCCCGGGGTCCCCTTGGATGGCTGCGGTGGGCCAGATGTGGGTCTGGCCCTGTGTGTGGAGCAAGTGACACGGTGTCAGCAGAGCCAGGCAGGAGGCCGTGTTACCAGCGGGGGCCTGAGAGTGGTTGGGGGACCCTGGGAGCAGGAAGGGCAGTGGTGCTGAGGGTGCTGCCGGCCTTGGCCCATCTGGGTCTTCTTTCAGGCCACCTTACAAGGAGAGGGACTGTCCTTGCAGTGACAGAGGACACAGGTGAGGGCACCAGCTGGCCTGGAGTCACTGCATGGCCAGTGTCTTGCAGGACCAGCCCAACACAAGCCGGAGCTGGGGGCAGCCTGCGGGCGCCCATTCAGTGCTGTGGGAAGGTGCTGTCTGGGCCGTGGGAGAGGAGCAGGCCGAGGGGGGCCCCGGACCACAGTGCACACGTGGCCGAGGCTGAGTGGGGAATGGGGGTTCCCCACCCAGATCGGGGCTGGCTTTGTCTCCAGCAGGAAGGTGTTTCGTGCTGATTGCTAAGCAGTCAGCAGTGTGGGCTGTGCATGACGAGAGGCGGCTCTTCTTTCTGACTTGCGCGCTCTGCTTTCCCTGTCCTGCCTTCGGCAGCCGTTGGCCGCACACATGCACGGCTGTCTCTCCTCCACATGCACTGGGCTGCTGGTTCCGGTGAGGGCGTGAGAAGGGCCACATTCCTTAACTGGCTGAGCCGGGGTGCAGTGGACACATCACCAGCCTGCTTGGGGCACCTGCTGGGGCCGCAGCCCAGGCCCCACCCAGCCTGCCTGTGGGACAGGGTTCTGTGTTGAGATGCTGCTTCTGGCCCTGGCAGTGCCCGCTTTCCTGCTGCCTCTGGCCCTCACTGCTCTGGCTTGCCTCACACCCAGAATCAGCCTCGGTGTGTTCACGGGCATGGGCCTGCGTGCGTCCCCTTCCGCCCTGCAGGTTAGGAACCCCAGGGAGGCAGGTTTTGATTGACAGGTAGGGTTGGTCTGGAGCAGGTGGGGCCGGGACGGAGCTCTGCCTGGGTTGAGCCTGGTGAGCGAGGCGTGAGCATGTGCTGTGCGGGGCGCACTCCCTCCCTGGGCTGGTGCCTCAGCAGCTAGTGCGGCAGGTGTGATTTGTCACTTCACATCAGCCCTGCTGCAGGTGCTTGGGTGGGAGGGCGGCCTCTTCTGAGGCAGGGGTGCCCTAGGGGATTGGAAGCCCGTGGAGCTGGAATCTTTGCCTGCCTCTATCCAGACATGATGGTAGACTCCGACTCCCAGCCTTTCCCAGGCCCTGCCAAGGCCGCTAAACCACATATGGGTCCTGGGCACCGGGCGCCTGCGTCACCGGGCCTGCGAGGGCCAGCCTGGCTTTCTGAGAACGTGTCTGTGGGGGTGGGTGGGGTGCAGTATTCTCAGGGGCCAAGAAGTCACGTGGGTAGGGGCTCGGGGACACCCAGCGTGGCCCTGGCCATCTCTCTGGCCTTGCTGTCCTTCCCCATGTGCCCCCACATGGTGCCATCTCTGTCCTGATGCACTGAGGTCACTGTCCAGAGTGTGGTTCTTGGCCTGCGGACACTCCACTGCCCTCACCCTGGGCACCATCTGCGCCAGCAGCTCTGCACCTTCCAGAGCTTGTTTGTGTTTAAATCTGAGGACCTTGTGGGGGACGTGGTCTGTGATTTTTGAGGGTCCAGCATCAGGCTCCCGGCTGGCGTGAGGGTGCAGCGCCCTGAGGCCTGGTGCGGTGGGGGTGGAGGGAAACCCTTTCTAAGGGGTTTAGCTGCCAGGCTGCGAAGTGTGTTGGTGCTCACTGGGGCATTGTGTTTAGTTAAGAGAGATTTTTTAAAGCATTTTTTAAAAGAATTTACTTTTAGAGCGGAAGGGAATGAGAAACATCAACGTACAAGAGAAACATTGATTAGTTGGCTCTCATACGTGCCCTGTGCGGGAATTGAACTGGCAACCTCTCGCTTGTGGGATGTTGCCCAGCCCACTGAGACACACCGGTCAGGGCCTGATCAGTGTCAGGTTTACAGGGAGAGAATGCAGGTTGTGGTGAGCCACGGGATGTCCCTCGTCCCAGGGTGCTAGCCTGTCGTGAATGTCTTGTGTTAGCGAGTGACAAGTCGGCGTGGGCACGTTGCCGCGTCACAGGGTGGTCTCACCGCCTGAAGTCTCCATGCTCCACCCGCTTGTCCCTTTTAACCCATCGGTGCGCCTCGCTCGTCCTCCCCGCCGGTGGGTGGGCAGCGGGCACGGCTCTCATGGCTCCCCGCCTGCCCCACTGCCCATGCCTTGGCCGGGGCCAGGCCTCTGTGCCCTCTGAGGGTCTTCCCTGGTGTGGAGGCACACTGGGGTTTTCTGAACTAAAAGAAAGGAGAGAAGAAACTCGAATAGGACCTGGGTGAGCTCCTGGCACTTGGGACCCATGTCCCTGTGGGGCCGCCCCCCGCTGACCGGCCGTCCGCCCGCCCGCCCTGTGTCCACAGCACCCACGCGTGGACCCTGAGGAGCTCTTCACCAAGCTGGACCGCATCGGCAAGGGCTCCTTCGGGGAGGTTTTCAAGGGCATCGACAACCGCACCAAGGAGGTGGTGGCCATCAAGATTATCGACCTGGAGGAGGCGGAGGATGAGATCGAGGACATTCAGCAGGAGATCACCGTGCTCAGCCAGTGCGACAGCCCCTACATCACCCGCTATTTCGGCTCCTACCTGAAGGTGCTGGGGGTGGGGCCTGGGCTCAGGTAGATGTCCGGAGTTCCTGGGGCCAGGGCTGAGCCCAGCAGGCCCTGCTGCCCTTGCCCCCACATGGGAGCAGTGTGGGGAGGGGCCTGTTGACAGCTGAGCATAGGCACAGCTTCACAGTGGATCAGGCCCCCAAAACCACAGCCCCGAGGGCCAGGCAGGTGGCTGCATCTTGAGGCAGAGCCCTGGGAGGGGCAGGGTGTGAGTGGGGTCCCCAGGTCTGAACTGGCCAAGTGACCCTCGGGCTGGGGCAGACCCCGGGGAGGGTGCATGTGAAGCCCTGTGGGCTGCCCTCCGGGACACAGGGTGTGTGCAGCATCGAGGCCGAGTGTGGGCAGGTCGGCCGTCTCCCAGGGCCCCTGGCGGGGTGTTGCAGGGTGGGCTCTGCCTCCGCTCTGAGCACTTGGTCTGTCTCAGAGCTGCTGTCACGGGGTGATGGGAGGGGGGCCGGCCAGGCTACTGGAGCCCCTTCCTGGAGGCCCCATGGACGAAGCCCTGCCGGGCAGTTTGTGTCGGGGGGTGGGGGGCCCTTGGTCGCTGCCACGGGCTGACAGGTGTTCTCTGGCCCCAGAGCACAAAGCTGTGGATCATCATGGAGTACTTGGGCGGTGGCTCCGCGCTGGACCTGGTGAGGTGTAGGCTGTAACTGTGGGCGGTGCGCCGGGGTGCCAGGGGCAGGACCAGACACGGTTGCCGTGGGGTTGTCCCCGCTGTGACCCCGGGCTCTCCCGGGCTCCCCCGGGCTCCCCCGGGCTCCCCCGGACCTCCGCCCCTCAGCTGTCTCAGTGTATTAGGTGTCAGTCAGGAGCCGGCTAAGCTCAAACCAGATGCTGGTTTTAGTCCTGGCTCTGCTGGGGGCCCCAGACACACAGGCTCAGGATTATGGCCAGGACCCCATTTTCATCTATTACCTTCACAGAAAAGGCAAAGGCAGTGTATGTTCTCTAACGACACCCTGTTCCCACCCACCTGACCCACATCTGAAGCTTTGTCTTACTTGCAAAGTTATTAATGGAGTAGGAAGCCCCGGCACCCACAGGGTCGTCTCCCAGTAGAGAGGCGGTCGAGCTTGGCCCTTGGTGAGGGTCTGGGTGGTGTGGAAGCAAGGGTGGGGCGGCCTTGGTGGAGGGAGCCTGAGACCCCACTGTCCTGTCTGCGTAGCTGAAACCGGGCCCGCTGGAGGAGACCTACATCGCCACCATCCTGCGGGAGATCCTGAAGGGCCTGGATTACCTGCACTCAGAACGCAAGATCCACAGAGACATCAAAGGTCCCTTGGGGCGTGGCTCCTGCACTGGGCTCCTGAGCCTTGTGACTCTGGGAAGGCTGGGGCGTGGCAGGGCATTATGGGCATGGGGCGGTGGCGCCTGGTGTCTGGGGGTGGGGATCCACGTGGCTCAGTGGCCCTGGGGTCCGAGCTCGACCATCAGCTCTGCTGCCAGAAGACACAGCCCATAGCGGGGAGAACTCACTTGGCACCGGGTCCTGTGTGGGGAGAACACCTAACGTGTGCCCAGTGTGAGAAGGGACCTCACTGACACTGACAGTGCACATTCTTGTTTGTGTTGGGTGTGAGCTGGCCCCGCTGAGTGTCCGCGTGAGGGCTACGGCTGAGGGGCTGACCAGAGATGCTGGTGGGGTGAGGGGGAGGCTCAGGGTCCCCTGCCTGTTGGGCAGTTTGGGAGAAAAAGGCAGTGGCTCTGTTCTTGGATCTGCTGTGCAGGGTGATTCCTGGCGGGGCCCTGGAGCTCGGGCCGGGGGGTGAGCAGGGTGTGCTCCTCGCGCTGGCTGGTGCCCGCGGGCACTGCCCCGTGGCCTTGGTGGACAGTCCTGGCCCTGTCTCTGGCCTGCTGGGTGGATGTGCTGAGGTCCTGGGCACTCTGCTGGTGTCCCCAAGAGGCCAGGTGGCTGCCAGCAGGCACCTCTTCAGCGGGTTCCACGTGGCTCTGAGGGTGATGCCCTTCTGTCCTGTGTCGAGCAGCTGCCAACGTGCTGCTCTCAGAGCAGGGCGACGTGAAGCTGGCGGACTTCGGGGTGGCGGGGCAGCTCACGGACACGCAGATCAAGAGGAACACGTTCGTGGGCACCCCCTTCTGGATGGCGCCCGAAGTCATCAAGCAGTCGGCCTACGACTTCAAGGTGGGCACGGCGGGCGTGAGGGAGGTGTGGTGGGGCTCGGGGTGCCTCTGGCGGCAAGTGTGCCGTGTGGCTTCCTGCAGGCCGACATCTGGTCACTGGGGATCACAGCCATTGAGCTGGCCAAGGGCGAACCTCCGAACTCAGACCTGCACCCCATGCGCGTCCTGTTCCTGATCCCCAAGAACAGCCCGCCCACGCTGGAGGGCCACCACAGCAAGCCTTTCAAGGAGTTCGTGGAGGCCTGCCTCAACAAGGACCCCCGATTTGTAAGCCCTCCCGGGCTGGGCGAGGGGGGCTGCAGCCCTCTCCGGGGGTCTGTGGTGGGAGCTGGGAGGCGCAGGGCCTGCGCCCAGTGATGCGCGGCCGCCCCCCACAGCGGCCCACTGCCAAAGAGCTGCTGAAGCACAAGTTCATCACACGCTACACGCGGAAGACCTCCTTCCTGACCGAGCTCATCGACCGCTACAAGCGCTGGAAGTCCGAGGGGCACGGCGAGGAGTCCAGCTCCGAGGACTCGGACATGTAGGCCTGCCTGTCCTGCGGGGCTCCCACCCTGGGCTGTGACATGCACAAGGGACTCCAGGGCAGGGACTTGGGTGGCCACCTGGCTTCTGCAGCCTGGGTGCAGCCCTACCCAGCATTTAGGGCCATGAGGCTGCCTCAGAAAGTGGTGTGGGGGTGCCAAGTGGTGTGTGCGTGGGACCCCGAGTCCTGGCCCTCAGGGCTCTCGTGACGCTTCGCTTCTGCTGCAGGGATGGAGATGCTGAGGACGGGGAGCAGGGCCCCGTCTGGACGTTTCCCCCCACCGTCCGGCCGAGCCCGCACAGCAAGCTGCACAAGGGGACGGCCCTGCACGGTCCCCCGAAGGTGTGGTCCTGTGGGGTGGGGGCTGTCGGATGAGGAAGAGGCTTGGGTGGCACGACGTCCCTCCCCCTAATCCTTGTGCGCCTTGCAAGGAGGCCAGAAATGGGGCGGGGCCCCTGCCCTGCTGACTCGCTGTGGCCTTCTTCTGCAGCCTGCGGAGCCTGTCAAGAGGCAGCCGCGGTCCCAGTGCCTGTCCACGCTCGTCCGGCCTGTCTTTGGAGAGGTGAGGGTCAGGCTGGGGGCCCTGTGGGGGAGGGGCCATAGCAGCCTGTACACGGGGTTTCCAGATCCCTTGGGGTTGATGGTGGTTTGACCCAGGGGCTGGGGCTTTATAGCAGGACTAGAAACGGCAGGGACAAGCGGCCCTGACATGATCATCTCAAGTTCCCTGGCCTTCCTGTGTCTTCTGGGGTCCCAGGATGGCTTTGAACTGCAAACACACGACTGACCAGAAGCACCTGAGAGGCCTCGTTCTTGGTGTCAGGCCCAGGGCAGGGAGGCTTCAGGGTGACTGACTCCCAGGTCTGTGTCGCCTGCTGATGGGTGGGTGGCAGCACCCCACAAGGACGGTGTAGCCAGGAGCCCCACACCCTGGACTCGGGGTGGCAGAGGTCACATGACCACTTCCCACCCAAGAGAACAGCACCTGGAGTCCAGGGAGGGTGGGCAAAGTGCAGCAGGGCCTTCCGAGAAAGAGGGGTCATCTGGGCAGGACAGGCAGGCTGTGACCCCAACCCCCAGGAGCCCAGGGTTTGTGGGGGGAGGTTGTCAGGTGGAGCAGGGGCTGCGCACTGGGAGCTCATGAGCTCAGGGTGAGCACTTGGATCTGAGGCCTGGGGAGCGGTGGTGTCCGACAGGAGGACCTGGCTGCTGTCTGCCAGGCTGCTGTAGGCCACTGCAGTCCCTGTAGCCCCTGCAGCGAACCCACCAGTGAGGTGGCAGAGCTCTGGCCAGGGCACCCCCTGGGGGTGCTGATTCTGTCAGCTGCAGGGTGACATGTCCTTGGAGGCATGCAGGCTTCCCCCTGCTGACCGCCCCCCCATTTGTGTGGGGTTGAGGGGCGTGGCAGGGTGGCTGAGCTGGCCTGTCCCTAACACCGCCTCCCCGCCAGGCCAGTGGTTCCCACAGCTTGGGGCAGCCGCACGGAGGCCAAGCGGTGTGCCCTGAAACCCCGAGGGTCAGAGCTGGCCGTCCCACTGTGCACTGCACTCTGGGAGTTAGTTTCTGAGCTGTTCTGCCACGTCCGCTGGGCCTGCTATAGCACCGGAGGCTGGCAGAGACCCCCATCGATAACCAAGACCCTTCAGGTGCTTGGTGGGGCCCCCAAATGCAAGTCACAGGCGAGGGCCCAAGAAGCTTGCAGCACGAGCCTCTGACCAGGCACCTGGTGGTGTGTCCACAGCTCAAAGAGAAGCACAGGCAGAGCGGTGGGGGCGTGGGTGCGCTGGAGGAGCTGGAGAACGCCTTCAGCCTGGCCGAGGAGTCCTGCCCCGGCATCTCGGACAAGCTGATGGCTCACCTGGTGGAGCGGGTGCAGAGGTGAGGGAGCTGGCAAGGGCCCAGGGCAGCTTTGGGGGTTTCTTCACTGTCCTCTGGAGGAGGTGCTGGGCCTTTCCTGCCCAACTGGGCTACACTGGGAGGTGCCCCCTCCCCTCCACCCCCCAGGCTGCTCTGTGCTGCTGGTCTCAGCCAGCGCCCCCTGGTGGCTTCCTGTGGGGCCTGCTCCAGGGCCTGGGGCAGTGACGTGGCCTGTCTCTTCCAGGTTTTCCCACAACAGAAACCACCTGACCTCCACCCGCTAAAGCTGCTGTCTGTGGAGAAGGGGGAGCTCTGTAAGGACCGCGCTGACTTGGAACCTCTGTGGGACAGGGCCCCTCCCTGTGCCGAGGGCCCTCCACTTCCTTTCCCCTCCCAGCCCAGCTGCAGCTCCCTGGCAGCAAACACTCGTGGAGGACTGTGTGGCCAGCACAACCCCCTCACCTCCCCTTGGGGGGCTTCCCCTCCTTGGGCTCAGGGGTGGCGGCCACTAGAACGGAAGAGCGGAGACTGTCGGGCACATTGGCCTCCCCCCCCCCCAGGGCCCACGATGGCCCACAGTGGTCATGGACTTGCCTTGTGGTGTGTTCTCGTAAGTGTGTGTGTCAGCCAGAGCGCGCGCGTGTGTGTGTGTGTGAGAGACCTGAGCTCCGTGCGTCCCTGTCGGCTCTGAGGTGACAGTGTTAGTTTCCTAGAACGTGGAGAGGCTCCAGCTGCTTTCAATAAAGACCTGACTGGGGCCCTGGCTTGAGTCATCACAGCACACGATGACCTCAGAAGGACCCAAGATGGAACAGAGAGGCCGCAGGCAGGCGCAGAAAAATGCCGTTTATTTTCAGCCACGCGCACACGAGCATGGGGAAGGCGTGTACGTCGACTCCCACTTGTTAAGCAACAGCAGGAACTAATAAATTAGAGACCCTCCCAGGGGCACCCTGGGCTTTGGTTTCCACTTCTCCAGAGGTATGTGGGATGGGTGCCGGGGTGGGTGCCAGAATGGCTCCCGCTGGACTTCTGTGCCCACCCCTGGCTGACTGAAACTGAAGGACAGGGTAGCCAGGTGAGCTTGTGGTGGCGGCGGGTGGCTGCGGGGACACCCTGGGGCCCTGCTCTGCGAGGACGGGGCAGAGGAGCAGCACCAGCCTGGCCACTGCCCTGGGACTGGGCCCCCACTTGCAGGTGTGTTCTTCCTGGGGCCCCATGAGGCCAGCGACTGCGCTGAGTCTTCAGGGGGACAATGTCCCTTCCAGGTGTTCCTGTGAGGCCACCCAGACGGCTGGCCCGTTGCTGGGAAGACGGGATGAACAGTTGTAGGGCCTGGGCTGGCTGTGCTGTGCCTCCTGCTCCATCCTTGTCGAGGGGGCTTCATGCCTCCTTGGGGGCCCCCGCCCGCCCAGCCGAGCTGCTGGCGCTCTCGATCACTTCCATCCACCTGGAGGAGGGGTGGCCAGTCAGCACGCTCAGGACACCCACTTAGGAAGCAGGGCACTTTGTGCCATCTGACCAGTGGGCTTGTGCTCAACTACTCCCAAGAATGACCCAAAATACGGACTGAGTGGGACAAGACAAGGGCCCGTGAAAACCTGGGGAGACATGTGCAGCCCCAGGGGGGCAGGAGGACCAGGCAGCCCACTGCCATTACCTCCCAAATGTGTACTTGCTCTCGGCCCGGAAGAAGTAGACGTGGGATTTGAACTGCAGCTTGAAGACATGCTCCTTGTGGATGCCGTCGGCCTCGCTGGGGACGCTCACACTGTAGCCCAGCAGGGGGAGGCTGGCCAGGGGGTAGTCGTCCTGGAGGGCAGGGCAGCACAGCTCTGTGGGTGCTCCGGCACCTGCCCTCCCCTCCATGGCAGCGGGCTCACACGGACCACGGGCCGAGGCGCCCAGGGAAGGGAAAGGAGATTCCGAAGCAGGACAGACAGGCATGGCCACCCAAGGCCCCCATGAGCACGCCTACCTGATGGGTTTTGTAGAAGAACAAGCAGAAGTTGGTGAAGACCACCCAGAGCTTCTGCCAGCCATTACTGTTTTTGAACTTTCTCAGCAGATACCCTGAAAGCTGGTTCTGAAAAAAGCAAAGTGTGTCAGTCAGGGTCCCAGGACCCCGGCCCACCAGAGCCATCACCCTCCTGGCTCCATCCTCCTGGGTCTCCTGTGAGCAAGTGTGCGCCCTAAGGGTACAGGCTGCCCCTCTGGTCTGATGAGCTTGTTTCCCCCTTGCGACCGTCACAAAGGCTCCAGTGAGAGGCGAGGGCGCAGTAAGACTACATGGAGCCAAGTCTGGAAGGTCCTGTCACGTGGGGGGTGGGGGCAGGCGTCCACTTGAGAGAGTTCGGACTGAGCTCCCCTCTGTGCCGAGGTGAGGTGCAGCTTGCCCGGGGCAGACTACCCTCTGCAGTGTCCCCTCCCTGGGCTGCTGCCAATGCTGCTCTCCCTGCGGCCACCCTAGGGGGACACGTATGTGGTCCTCTCCACACCCAGGTATGTGCCCACTGACAATGGCTCATGGGGCACTCCTGTTCACATGCACCCCGGGTGTCAGGCCCCACCTGACAGCTGAGCTTGGGGCTGTCATTTCTGCCCCCCGCAAGCTCACAACCCATAGCACGTGGGAGGTCACCTGAGGAGCCAGTGGTCAGAACCCACCACCCATCTAGAACTCGGGCACACACGGCCCCGAGGGTGACCCTCACCCCGCCGCCCTGGCTAACCCTGGGTAGCTGTGCCCAAGATGGAAGAGCAGGAGGCAGCTGGCTGTGGGCCAGGCCCAGCCCTGCCACCTGGGGCCCCCGGGTCCGACGGTGCCCATGCCAGCCCCACCCTGTACCTCCACTGCCGCGCTGTGGTCAGCTCTGGAGACGCTGGTGTTCCGGTACCAGCACACGTGAACCGTGGTGTTGGCCCGGTGCTGGCCCTGGCCCTCCAAGGGGCTGCGGGGGCTGCGGGAATCTTCTTCCCACTCCTGCTCCAGAGAGACCTCCTCGGAGGGTCCTGGGGGAGAATTCCGCCCTCTGCTCAGAGACGGACGGGACCACCCTGGCGAGCGGGGCCCTGGGAGCAGGGAGCCGCCCCTTCATGCCCAGGTCAAGAGCAGGCAGAGAGCAAAGCCGGATGGCTTCTGGGAGACGAGCTCACCCCTTCCCGCCTGGGCCCGGCCTGGACAGCTCCTTGTGAAAGAGTGCAGGCAGTGACACAAGAAACCAGTCTGTGGGGTCCCCTGGGGTCTCGTCCAGAACTCACTGTGGGGAGGAGCACACGTGGCGCTGCCTGGCAGAGCCAGGGCTGTGTCACCGCTGCCCCTGGCCGCTTCAATGGCGCCGTTCAGGTCCTGCATCCACTTCTCCTTCTCCAGCCGAGTGCTGCGGGGGGGGGGGGGGGGGGGGGGGGGACTCAGTGGGCTTGCAGGGCCACACAGCCTCTTCGAGGGGGACGGGGTTGGGGAGCTTGTCTTATGGGTCCAGACGACTGTTGATGCTGCTGGGGGCTCTGTCTGCACCCCCCGGCAGCACCTCCGAGTGGATCGGGGCTCTGTACTGGGTAGTTTGTTCCTGAAACAAGATTTCTAAAGTCTCAGATACCAGACTGGTTGGTTGCTGGATCACTGCTAAGCTGCCAGGGTTTCCTGGTGGGAGCTGACGTGCCCTGTTCTGAGATCCGGACTCCTGGCTGAGAGATTTGCTGGGGCCACCCAGCTCCTTCAGGGGAGGGACTGAGCACAGCAAGGTGCTGATGGCTGAGGCGGGGCTGCTCTGTGGCCTTTGAGCTCAGGCCTCCTCCCAGTGAGCTGCCTGTCAGCTTCACACTGCACAGCTGGGGACCCGGACGCAGGGGAAGTGTTGGGCTCGCCCCCTAGCCACTGGCAGGATCTTGACTTGAGTGTGCCAAAGCGTCTGTGCCCCTGGAGGCCAGCCATCTCTGCAGGCCCACTCCTGTCAAGCTCTGAGCCTGAGGCACAGGGAGCAGCTGGGCAGGGGCACAGCCAGTCTGGGGGCAGACTTGCAGGTCGAGCTTCCCCCTAGCACCCCACCACAGGGGAAGCAGTGCCCGCGGGGCACATGCCACTCCTACAGCTATGGAAGGACACCCCCACTTGGAAGCCCTGCTCCTGGGCCCCGGGCCCACTGGGGTGCAGGTGTGGGGGCTCTTACCTGGCTGCCACCACGATTGTTTTCTGAGCTGCATAAATAGTGAAACAGTGTGGAACTGACCACTCACTCTCGCTTTCTTCTACCTGTGGGCAGGAGAAGAGGCAGGAGTCTGGGCCGGGAGCAGGGCTGGCTTACGCCGAGCATGAAGCACAACACAGGTGACGTTAAAACTGTGCTGTCCAGGTCTACACTGGCTCTACGAGGGGCTACGGGAGGCACAAGGGGTCCCCATGCCGTGGCACTGGCCACCCAGATGGGTGAGCTGTGGGCCCCGGCACCCAACTACTCACCGGCGGGTCCAGCACTATTAGCTGAAAATCAAGCACAGGAAAAAATGTTGAGCATTCTCATTATTAATCAGGGAGTTGGCCAATTCATTTCATAAACTTCGTGTCAAAACCACCACAAAGTCAAAAGAAAAACTGATCATTTCTCTAAATGGTGAAAACAACTGCTAAAATCCGAAGTCTAACTTCTGATAATACCGTTTAGAATTGGAAGGAAACTGTTATCCTGACAAAGGTCGTCTTTCTCAAACCCAGAGCCATCACCCTTCCCCGGGACCAGCCAGTGACAGGTCCCCTGTGCCAGCCTGAAGGGACGCCAGTCGCCGAGCCCGGTGCTGGGCGTGAAAGACCTAAAATTAACCTGAGCAACGGCCACCGGAGGCTCTCAAGGTGTCAGCCTCCCCTAATAAATAAATAACTTCACACTTAAGTGGCACATGACACTTCCGTCAACAGACCTTACAGATTATGATGGAGCTGAAAAATTCTTTTTTTTTTTTTTTTAAAGATTTTACTTCCAACGAGGGGAAGGGAGGGAGAAAGAGGGAGAGAAACATCAATGTCCGGTTGCCTCTGGAGTGCCCCCGACTGGGGACCCAGCCCACCACCCAGGCATGTGCCTGACTGGGAATTGAATCTGCGACCCTTTGGTTTGCAGGTCAGTGCTCAGTCCACTGAGCCACGCCAGCCAGGTCAGAGCTGAAAAATTCTTCCTTCCAGTGACCATGTGGTCACAGCATCCTATTGCCACACATCACTCACGAGTTTGTGGTGACGCTGGTGTGAACACACCTGCCAGTCACAGAAAAGTGCAGCAGTGCAGTTATGACTTAATAATAACTTGTTACTGGTTTATGGGTTTCCTATACTTTTTATCATTATTTTTAGCGTGTACTCTCTGTACGATTAAAAGCGGTTTACTGTGAAACAGGAGCTGTGTTTTACCCCAGCAGCAGCCTCCCACGCCTCGTGTTTGCCGGGCCCCTCGATGGCATCATCTTCGCTCGTGCTTGCTGGAACCGCGGGCGGCTCTGGAAGTTCAGTGAAGCCTCGGCGCACAGTCACGTGCAGGGGTGCCCCTCCGAGGCCTCCGCACGCACTCACCACTCACACGGGACTCACCCAGAGGAACTTCCAGTCCTGCAAACCTCACCCATGCTTAAGGGCCCTATTCAGGTCTACCACTTTTTTTTTAAACATGCTACTACCTATTCAAGGGGAAATTAGACAACCATAGATTTATATCTAATAAAGAAATGTTAAAAAACAAATTTACAGCCCAGCTGGTGTAGCTCAGTGAATTGAGCGCAGGCTGGGAACCAAAGGGTCTTCGTTCGATTCCCAGTTGGGGCACATGCCTGGGTTGCAGGCCAGGTCCCCAGTGAGGGCCATGTGAGAGGCAACCATACATTGCTTTCTCCCTCTCTTTCTCCCTCCCTTCTCCTCTCTCTGAAAATAAATAAAATCTTTAAAAAAAAAAAAACCAAAAAAAAAACAAATTTACAAAGTGATGTTACATTATTTTGGGTTTTTTGAGGGGATAGGAGAGTCAATTAAAACTATACTGAACAGAATATATTTGCATCTGTATAGACAAAAATCATTTTGCATTGCTATCACTTAAGGCTAAAATCAAATAAGCCTTACAAGTGTGTATAGTTTCCCACTGGATACATCCAGTAATCCTTCTTGCTGAAGGTCTACCACTTCTTAATCTTTTCTCCATCTGTATCTGCTACGCCATACTTGCACAGTACCTTTTCTATGTTTAGATACACGAACAGCATTGTGTCACAGTTGCCTGGGGGCCGTCTGGGTCTGCGTGGTGCCCACGACAAAGGCACAGAACGAGACATTTCTCAAACACATACCCCTGTCATTAAGTAGCACACGAATGCAATGTAATTTCAATAGAAATCTCAACGTGTTTTTTGAAGGAATTTGTCTAAATGACTCCAAAATCTGTAGGAAGAATTAAATACTTGAGAACAGGAAGAAGCTTTTTAAAAAGGGCAGTGCCTGTCCCGTGTAACACCAGGAACTAGAAGGGAGAGGACAGGTGCCGGGACAGACACACACCAAAGGCCTGGAAGGGGCCCAACTATGGAACCCAGGGCTGTCGATGTGGCACGGGCCGCCTTCGAGATCACCGAGGAAACGAAGCGAACAACGGGAAAACCTGTCAGGATAGGTACTGAACTCAGGCAGGGAGGGGGAGAGGGAGAGGGAGGGAGACCTGTCCCACTAGTTGACTCAGCCGTCCTCAGCCTGGTCTGATAAGATTGCTGGTCGAAGGTCACCAGCAGGGACAGTGCAGGAGGAGGAAGCCCTTGACACTCTGTGCTGGGAAGGAAGCCTCTATAGCAATTTCACTGACCTTTACTAACAGAAGGAGAGCCTTCGTGGCTGTGCGTCGTCCCCAAGGTTCGGAAGGGGAGCAGGAGGGGGACCTAGAAGTGGACGAACGGACGTAACCCCTGAACCTCACTAGTCTGTGCGCTCGGATCAGCGGAGTGCCCACTTGTTGCCTCGGCTCAAGTGTGTAAAACAAACTCACTCACTAACTCACTTACTAGCAACTTTGTTTCCTCCGTACGCGGGGCACGCGGACTTGCCGGGTGCCTGCCTGTGGTTTCGTGCCCGTGTGTGGTCCGTAACAAACTCACTCATCTCCACTCCACATGTCTCTCTCACTTGAAGTTGTCTCATGGGAGTGAGACAAGCCCCAAGGAACAAGCTCGGGGGAGAGGGCCCCCGATGCAGGTCTCTTCCTGGTAACAAACTGACTACTGGTAGAAAAGGCCGTATCTAATAGCGTTCAACGGAACATTTTAGGTAGATCAATTGAACGAGAAAAATGAAACCATAAATGTACTAGAAAATAAGGTGCCAATATAATCTCGGCACAGAAAGGACTTTTGGAACCTGTGCCAAGGACAGAAACCCTAAAGGGACAAGATGGACAGATGCGACTATGTAAAAATGTCTAAATGCACTCCTTCAACGGGAATGTGCCAGGTGTTGTTCCAGGAACAAGGCAAACACAGTCCCTGTCTGGGTGGGACTCAGCTTCTGCAAGGTACAACCAAACCGCAGGCAAAGGAAAAAGCAGTCATTAGCTGAGGGTTGGCTGGCATCTTTGTAAATGATTCACGAATGTGTATGGAAAGCTAACAGACCATGGAGACCTAAGCGGCAGACACAGGAGAACCTCCTAGAGGGGGTGCTGGGAGACAAGCACCCAGCCAGCTTGGCTACATCCCAGGGCTGCTCTGCTCGCCACCCTGGAGAAGACAGGGTGAGGCCCCAGCACTGCCTGGGGCCGAGCAGCAGGCGCAGCCTCAGACATGCTTAGTAGGACAGGCTGCTGGTGCCCGTGCTCTGACAGCCGCGGAGCCCCCCATTCAAACCGCGGACACAGCACAATGCCCAAACAACGCATTTTGGAATTTGTCCCAAGGACCTGGTGAAGGGTGCGTGGAGAGGCACGCGATGGTGCTATTGCTGACTCAGAACACCAGATGGCGCTGGCGTGTGCAGTGCAGGAGCCAGTCAAGTTAAACAGGCGGCCAGCTCACCACGCAGCGAGGCAGCAGAGGCACCGGTGACACGCGAGCACGTTCTGATGCCTCGCTAGGCAAAACCCACGTGGTCACAGGACAGCTTGTGAAGGTGACCAACTGTGGTGGCAAAAAGTATCGGTCCCCATGTGGAGCCAGGAGGGCGTGCTGCAAACGCTTAGAGTGCTCCTTGCTGGGTGGTAAAATTGTGACTTTTCGTTTTCCATTTTCAGTTATTCTTTTCTACACTTTCTAATGAAAGTGTAATTTGTAAAAGTAGACTTGAAAACAGGGCATCTGCTTCCCACAGCAGCAGGTGAGCTCTTTCAAACCGATCCTCCTTGCTGAGGGAAGCTTGGAGGGACTCCAGGGCTGGAAGGGCGAGACCCCCTTGAGGAAGAAGGCGGCCACACATGACAGAGCAGAGCGCAGTAGGACCGCACCCATGGATGGCTGGACAGAAGGCCTGGCGGGGGCCATGGGGAGCAACACCTGCTGCAGTCAGATGTGCTGGACCAATGGCCTCCTGTCTTTACGGTTCCCAAACATGGGTTCCAGGCTGAGGGCAGACTCCCACGGGGCGGGGCGGGGCGGGGTGGGGGCAGGTAGAGAGCATGTGGATGTCTGTGTGAGGGTCTCTCCATGACCTTCACACAGGGTCCTCACCAAGCCACAGAAAGCCCTGGCCACAAAGGAGGCAACCAACAAACTGGGTCACCTTAAAGTGCAGAATTTCTCCTCATCAGAGACATCACGGTGTCATGTTGGAGCTGTGGCAGTGGGGGGAAGGACACGCTGGACAGGAGTGTGGCGGACAGAGTGCTCCAGACCAGCAGGACCGTGAATAGCCCAGGCCAGCACAACACAGTGGAGACAGAGGTGAAGGGGCAAACTGGAGGTCACACAAGAAACTCCCCGAGGGACCTCACTCAGGACAGGGAGGGAAGCGGCCAGGAGCCAACGCGCTGGGAGCTGCCCCAGCCTGTCACGGGCGGCCACCTCAGCGGTGGTAGGGGCCCTGCCTGTGTTCAGGCTGTGCACGTGCGGTTGTGAAATAACTGACAATGCCGTGAAGGACCGAAGTTGTCAGTGTGAGAGGAAAGAGATACAGACGCAATGCAGAGAAGTACAAGCTCCACAGCTGTAACACTTGGGGGCTCAGTTTTCTCTTTCAACACCTGCGTCAGCACCCTTTCCTCGGCAGCAGCAGAGCGGCCCTAGCGCCCGCTCGGGGTCTTTCATCGCATCTCCCACCAAAGGCTCCCTGGAGCGGCAGATGGGCCAGGTGAGTTGGGGGCCTGTCCTACAGGTACTGGTGGTGGCCCCAGGGCTGAGTCTGGAGGGGCCGCAGGGGGAGCTGTTTGAGCACCAGGAACAATAAGCACAACAGGTGGAAACAGACCAAATACCCAGCAGGTGCTTTTCAGGTGGCGGGGCCGCTGACCCCCGAACGCCCTGCCGGAGCCCCTGCACTCACCAGCATGCCGCGGAGTGGGAGGAGGCCCCGCGTCCGGAAGTGGCTGGTCCCCGAGGCGCCTCTGCTTGTGTACAGCAGCACATCTGAGAACTGAGCCAGGCAGCGTTAGACGCGCATTGGAAACAAGCACCTTAACTGTCAGACCAACTTCAACTCCACGGGTTCTATGGGGTTACCAGATCTATTCAGCTCGCTAGAGATCTTTGGCAAAACAGCGATTTTTATTTCACCCATAAAAATGGTTTACGAGCGAACGACTGTTTTTGAGCAGTGGTAACTGGTAACCACACAGAGCAGCAGCAGTCTTGGGCCAGTCGCCCCTCATCCAGGAGGCTGAGGTCCGGCTCTACAACGGGGTGTGAGGATGGGAGCAGATCACAGGGAAGCTGGTGGCAGCAGGGACCCTTTGAAAGGCCTCAGCTCCCACAGTCAAAGCCGGAGAGCCAGACCCTGAGAGCTGGCAGCTCGGCAGGAGTGGGCTCTGTGGCCAGAGGCAGGTGGGATTTTCTCTCTGCTGGCTTTGCTCAACCCTGGACTGCATTTTTTTTTTCTTTTCATTTAAAAAAAAAATGTTATTTATTTATTTTTAGACAGAGGGGAAAGGGGGGAAAAAGAGAGGGAGAGAAACATCAGTGTGTGGTTGCCTCTCACACACACCCTACTGGGGATCTGGCCCACAACCCAGGCATGTGCCCTGACTAGGAATCGAACCAGCGACCCTTTGGGTCTCAGGATGGCACTCGATCCACTGAGGCACACCAGCCGGGGCCCGGACTGTGTTCTGTGACCCTCCCTGAGCTCCTGCCTGACTCTGAGGCCGCCCGCCTGGGCCAGAGTGTTGGTGCAGCCCCCGACAGAACTGCTGCCCCCCACCTACCAGAAAGAACATCCTCTGCTGCAGCCCCTTCCTGGTGAGTTTGTGAAGGCAGCCCTCCCGGATGAACTCCTGAAAGACAGCAACCAGGGCAGCCTCTGCAGACAGCATGCGGCGGGAGGCTGGCCCATGTCACCACACCGCTTTTCAGTGCCCTTTGGTGAGCCCCTCACAAGCCCTGCCCAACTCTCCCAGACACCCAAGGACCCTCCGAGCCTTTCTGCCTTCCTCCCTCCTGCCGGCCCCTCTCAGCCACCCAGGCCCTGTCTGGGGGTCAGCTAACTCAGTCCCCAAACTCTGCTGAGCACCTGCCGCCTCGTCTCACTGCAGGCTGCTATGCTGTAGGGTGGCAGGTAAAGCAAAGGGTGCTGCTCTTATCGAGGAGAAGCTTCTGGAAGGTTCAGCTACGGACATGACATGAGTTCAACTTTGAGAAAAACTGGGGGGAGGAAAAGGGGCATGCCTGGCTCCCACTGAGTGTTGACAGGTGACTGTTCGCAGTGTACTGCATGTGACAAAGGCTTCCCAGCAGAGGGAGGGAGGGAGGGAGGGAGGCCCCGGCGGGGCAGAGCTGCTGCAGGGCCATCCACCTGTGTGCTGGGCAGCCCTCTGTGGAAAGAGGTGGTGGCCACAGAATGAAGAGGACAGGGCTCTGCTGCTCCCTCCAAAGCCTGACTGTGCCTCCAGGACCCCAGGGACATCTTTGAACTTACCACCCAAGTGGGCACACCCAAACCAGGCCCTGCACAGAGACCACCTTGGCCCTACATGTCTGCCTCGGGGGGGCACAGGCATCAAACAGGTCCCCAGCCCCGCCCACTGATGGCAGGAACTGAGCGCCCTGGCAGTGCCGCAGATTTCTGGTGTGGGCTGCGTCTGGAGACCCTTTACCTCGCTGCTCCTTTCAGACAAGCGGGATCTTCGTGCCCTGAGGACACATGCAAGGACCCAGCCTCAGTGGGTCTCAGAGGAACTGAGTGACGTGCACAGAGGAAGCCAGAGGAGAAGGTGTCCTTGTCTGGCTCTCCCTCCAAACCCGCCTCCAGCCCTGCTCTAGGGGTCACCGGCCAGCATTGTCTCCACCGGTGACAGTCCCCTCCCGCAGCTGCTGATCCAGCTGGCAGGGTGTCCTGCCCTCGCAGAGCCCGCTCAGCCCCAGAGACCCGGGACGCCCCGCAGGAGCCTGTGTCCAGCGCCCCTGCCCCAGGGCCATGCACGTCAGACCCACGGGCATCTCCCCACTGAGTGCTGGCCCCCCAGCCCCAGGTGCGACCTGCCTCGCAGTTTGCCCCTGGATACTTGAGCTTCTTACCTTTGTACCTGCTTATGCACTTTCTACCTGGCTAACAACCCTTGCTCTGCTGAAACACTGGTGTGGGTTCTGTCTGACTGACACACACAGTTAACTCAGGAGACCGGGAACCCTGGGTTGTAACGTCAGGACTGGGGAGATCTGACTAACAACAGCCATCAGGGCGGCAGCACAGCACCTACTGTGCAAGGCACTGGCTCAGCAGCAGACATTGGTCCCCATCAACCCCCGGGACTCCAAGAGAAGAGGCCCAGGCCATGAGGACGTGGACAGCCTGAGTCCAGCCTTGGCTCCCAAGTCCACCCACTCCAGCTCTGAGGAGCCACTCTTGTTTACCGGTCCCTTTAATGACAGTTCCCTGGGGCCACTATCTCCCAGACACTGTGGGGCACTCAGAGACACGACAGTGCGTAACAAGAGCCCCGCAGACCCGCAGGAGCTCCCAGCCAGCAGCACCACCCTGGGAGTCCTGCAGTCGAAGAGAGACAGGAAACAGGGCTGGGGCTGTCCTGGCCCCGGAGGTCCCAACTCCGGGAGGGCAGACCCTTCTGGACATTCCAGTCCTAGTTTGTTTCTTTGAGCACACGGTCCCGCGTCCTCAGTCCCTTCTTCTCGCAAGGCTAATGCAGAACGTGATTTGAGCAGCCACACTACACACAGCTTTGTGTTGAGACACTAAATATCCCTGTGAGACCAATAAAACACTTCTCTTATGCCAACAGTGCTGAGTTCAAAGCAAAGGCACACATGACAGGAAGCAAGCCGCCCAGGAGACACAGGACAGGGGATGCGCGGAGAGTCCAGGAATAAACCCGGACAGTGCTGGGACGACTGGACACCCGCAGGGAAAAGCAGGGAGTTGGGCCCCTACCTCACACCACACACAAAGTGAACTAGAAATGGATCACATGTGTATGTAAAAGCTAAAGCACAGAAAACTTTTAGAAGAAAACATGGGTAAACCTTCGTACCTTGGATTAGGCAATGGTTTCTTAGCTACAACACCTGAAGCACAACCAGCAGTAACAACAGAAAGATAAATTGGGCTTTATCAAAATTAAAAACTTTCATGTTGTAAATGATACCATCAATAAAGTGAAAAGACAGCTCACAAAACAGGAGAACATATTTGCAAATCATATTCTGGTAAGAGTCTGGTGTCCACAGTAGATAAGGAATCTCCCAACTCAAAGGAAGAAGACAAACAACCCAACTAAAATGTGAGTAAGCGGTCTGAGCAGGCATTTCTCCGAAGGAGGCCTACACATGGCCAATGACACGCGGGAAGTGCTTGACGCCAGCCCTCAGGGAAACGCAACCACAACTACAACGAGATGCCTGCCATGCGTGCCATCCGATGGCTAGAACAAAGAGATAGAAAATGTGGAGAAACTGGGACCCTCATAACTCCTGCTGGGAATGAAAAACGGTGCAGTCACTGTGGAAAACTAGGGCACTCCCTCAAAATGTTAAACAGAGACATCCCAGAACCCAGGAATTCCACTCCTGCACCCAGGAGAACTGAACACACTTGTCCACACAGGACTTGTACACAAGTGTTCACAGCAGCAGTAGTCACAGTAGCCAGCAAGGACAGCCACCCGACGTCCATCAGCAGATGAAAGGCAAATAGAATGTGGGGTGCCCAGAGAATGGGGTGCTATGTAGCCACAAAAGGAATGAAGCGTTGACATGCTGCAACATGGGCGAATCCTGAAAATACAACGCTGAGTGAAAGCCAGACAAAGGCCACATCCTGTAAGATTCTGATTGTGAGAAACGTCTACAGTAGGTAAATCCAGAAAGACAGAAGGTAGATTAGCAGCTGCCAGGGACCAGGGACGGGGTTGGGGGTGGGGAGTGACTGCTAACAGGTCTGGGGTTCTTATTGGTGGGATGAAATGTTCTGGAACTAGACAGTGGTGATGGTTGCACAACCCTGTAAATACATTAAAAACCACTGTATTGCGCACTTTGAAAGAGAGAGTTCTGTGGTACATGAATTATATCTCAACCAGAACAATGAAGTAACCAGCTCCAAAAGCTCCCGTCACTCACCCTGCCCGGGGTGATGAGGTTCTCTATGCCGACCAAGTCCCGCTGCAGCTCTGTCAGCTTCTGCAGATTCTCCAGCCGGACGAGGCTGTGCTGGAGCATGCCAGTCACCTCTGTGATGACCTCGAGGGCATCTATGAGAAGAGACCCACAGTACAGGTGGCTGGGCAGGCAGGCCAGAGGAGGCACAGACCCCCCAGTCCCTCACTTTGTGACACTTGCTTTTAGAATGAAGAAGAGAGTTGTCAACATTGCATGATCCACTTTGTTTCTTGTACATCAGAAAACGTCCTATTTATACCCATTATGACTATGGGAGACCAGCTAGAGGGAAGTGCAAGTCTCTCATCTTTTAGTGTTTTATTTTTTTAAAAAGATTTTTTAAATTTATTTTTAGAGAGAGGGGAAGGGAGGGAGAAAGAGAGGGAGAGAAACAGCAGTGTATGGTTGCCTCTCACGTGGCCCCCACCGGGGACCTGGCCCGCAACCCAGGCATGTGCCCTGACTGGGAATCGAACCGGGACCCCCTGGTTCCCAGCCTGCACTCAATCCACTGAGCTACACCAGCCAGGGCATCTTTTAATGTTTTTAAAAAATAATATGAAATGCTTCACAAAGTCTCATGTCATCCTTGTGCAGGGGCCACGCTAATCTCTGTATCATTCCAATTTTAGGACACGTGCTGCTGAAGTGAGCACTCATCTTTCACTTTTAATCATGCTGGTGAATTCACTTGTAAAAACTTTCCAACAGACGGATTTCCCACGCTAAATTTATCCTACAACTAGAAGTCATATTGTAGGTTAAAAAGGTCAGTGTTTGTTCCTTCAACACAAAAAATGACAGACTCCGGACTTCCGCCAAGATGGCAGCGTAGGTGGACGCACTTGCCGCCCGCACATCCAGAGTGTCTAAACAACGAACGCAGTAGTAAAAAATTAAACAACCAGAACGGACAGAAAGGAACTGAAGGGAAGTCTGACACCCAGGAGGTTGGAGAGGACGAACATCCAGGCCGGTAAGCGGGGCAGAACCGAGCAGAGGAGCGGAGAGAGAGGCAGTTTGCACGGAGGGACTCACGCCGCCAGTGCCTGAACAGGGCCCCGAACAACGGGTGAATCCCGCAAGCCGGTGACGCTGCTGGAGAGAGGCCAGGGCTGAGCCAGCAGAATCGAGTCTGGCGGAAAAGGTGGTGGGGAACTGGGGACTGGAGGGGTGACGGGAGCCCGCGGTGATCGGCAGTCGCCATTGCTTCCTCCCAGGCCCCGCCCCCAGAGGCAACGTCACCCAAAAAGCGACCCAGGTTGCTGGCACTGGCGAGCCGACAAGTGCACCGAGATAAAAAGAATGAAAATGGCCAAAATGAAAGATCAGAACAAATTACAACTAACAGATGACGACATAGTCAACCTATCAGATGCGCAGTTTAAAATGCTAGTAATCAAAATGCTAACAAAACTGGAAGAAAAGTGGACGCAAATAATTGAACAAATGAAGAATACGATAAGGATAATGGAGGAAGATTTACAGGGAACCAACAGGGAAAAAAAGAAAGTTGGGTCTCAAACCAATGGGGTGGACCAGAAGGAAGAAACAAGAATTCAAAAAAATGAGGAGGGACTCAGGAACCTCAGAGACATTTGTAAACGACCCAACATCCAGATCATAGGGCTACCAGAAGGACAAGAGGAAGACCAAGAAATGGAACGTATTTTTTTTTTTAAAGATTTTATTTTTATTTACTTTTAGAGAGAGGGGAAGGGAGGGAGACAGAAAGGGAGAGAAACAGCAATGTATGGTTGCCTCTCACATGGCCCTCACGGGGACCTGGCCCGCAACCCAGGCATGTGCCCTGACTGGGAATCGAACCGGGACCGCTTGGTTCCCAGCCCGCGCTCAGTCCACTGAGCTACACCAGCCAGGGCTGGAACGTATTTTTGAACAGATTATGAAAGAGAACTTCCCAGATCTGGCAAAGGAAATAGGCTTCCTGGAAATCCAAGAAGCTCAGAGAACCCCAAAGAAGTGGGACCCAAAGAGGAACACACCAAGGCACATCATAATTACATTACCCAAGATTAAGAATAAGGAGAAAATCTTGCAAGCAGC
>PVJI01008477.1:0-71054 GCA_004026765.1 Micronycteris hirsuta
ACCTTCCAAGCAAGAAGGGGCTGGAGAGAAATATTTCAAATCATGAAAAGCAAGGGCCTACAACCAAGAATAATCTATCCAGCAAAACTGTCATTTAGAATGGAAGGGCAGATAAAGTGCTTCTCAGATAAGGTCAAGTTCAAGGAGTACATCATCACGCAGCCTTTACTATATGAAATGTTAAGGGGTTTTATATAAGAACTCATGAGAGAAGGCACCAAGGCCAGATCAGCTACTGGGGAACTCAGATCAGCCACAGCCAAGATGCTTGTGAGGTAAGCAAGCAAAATACAACCAGAGAAACAAATTATAACCAGAGACATTGAAATTTAGAACAATCTGGCAGTAACCAGAGGGGAGGGGAAAGGGGTTAATGGGGACAAGGGTATTCAGGAACTGCTATAAAGGACACATGGTTAAAACCAAGGGGGAGGGTGGAAGCAGGGGAGGGAGGTGGGTTTGCCTGGGGTTGGGGGTGGGGGTAAATGCAGACAACTATAAGTGAACAACAATAAAATAATTTTTAAAAAAAAGAAGTAATTTGAAAGGTCAAATAATAAAAATATGTGCTGTCAGAACCTCTTTTCCAAGGCTGTTTTCTGAGGGTGATTTTCAAACCTTTTTATCCTATCTCCACAAGGAAATCACTTTGTTTACAAATATATAAGTATTTATATTTTTGACTCAGGAAGAGAACGTAGGGGAGTTTTATATTACATTAGAACTTTCCTACTGTTCATGTCTCTCTTTCTCTCTCACTCAGCGAAACCATCCGGCTCCAGCAGAGGTGGTAGCAGATGTGGCTGCTGGGGAGGCCAGTCGACCAAACAACGCTTGCCGCCTTCATTCACTGATTCGTGCTTTCGAAATACATTTGTTGGGGACTTATTAGGCACCAAGCTCTGTGCTGGGTCTTTGGAAATAAAATGATGAAAGGGAGAAAGCACCCATGATCTATGACATCAAGCTTAATGAGGAATAGAGACATTAGAAAATAATCACCCACATACACAGACAATTACGTAGTGTACTCAAAGCTGTTGATGAAGATGAAGATTAGGATGCTCTAACAGAGAGGTCAGGTGTGAAAAGGAGTTAAGATAAGAAAGCAGCTGAGGGAGGCTGTGGTTTCAAGGGCAGTGTTTATTTTACTTTAAATTTTTTTGCAACTACAGTTTACATTTAATAATACTTTATATTAGTTTCAGTGGTATAGCATAGGAACATATACTTAGACAATCACATACTCCACAAATTGGTCCCCCTGACAGTTCCAGTACGCAACTGGCACCATCCAGTTAGTGTAATATTATTGACTCTATTCCCTAGGCTGTGCTTTAGATTCCCATGACTATTTTGTAATTACAAATTGTACTTCTCAATCCCTTCCTCTTTTTCACCCAGCTCCCCCAACATCCCACCCCTCTGGCAACCAGCATTCTGTTCTCTGTGCCTATGAGTCTGTTTCTGTTTTGTTTGTCCACTGATATTGAAGGACCCATATTTTTAATGACAATATCGAACCACCTGGTTAAACAATTGTGAGATCTATCCTACCTGTAGACATCTCATTGTGATGGGCAATACACTACAGGGCACATCTGAACTGATGAGAACACACCAGAGGGGCTGAAGAATTTATAAAAGGAGGGAATCTCCTGTGAAAGGAAACTAACCGTGTCCACTGTGGGAATGCAGACATATCTGGGTCCATGCGGTGGACCAGTGGCACAGCATGGTCCTACCAAAGTCCACTGTCTAGTAAGCCAAAGGACTTATTGGACGAAAATTCATTCTAAAGTCAGAGGGAGCCAGGAAGCATGACCTTCACCCCAAAGCAAAGCCACAGTCATCAGACGAATGTGTAATTCTCAGTGTGGCACAGTGTTTGACCAACCTGTACTAGATTCAAGAGGCCTCCTTGCCACACTGGTGTGACAAGGGAGAAAGCTAAAAATTAAAATGAAGCTTGGACACATTGAAGTATAAGAAAGACTTTCTAACAGAACACAGTCAGTAGGAGAGAGAGCTCACTTCAACTCCAGCCTCACCCTCCAACCACTCCACCACATGTCACAACAGAACTTTGACCCCAACAGGACTCAGGGCAATTCTGGGGCAATTGTGAAAGAGCCCCAGATGTCACAGACTGTGGCTGCTGAGGTATCACCATAACCCATGAGAATGTCCTGCAGAGGAGCTGTGACCACTGGCCGGGTCCTGCTCTCTCCAATGCAGACAGGAAGTAGAATAAGTGGCCAGCGCAGACTGGATTATGAACAAACAGGAGGAGACCCGAAAGCACTCCAGAAATACTTGTAGTGAGGCAGGCTCTGGTAGGGAGCTGAAAGTCTTAAAGAATAAGCCAATAAAAGTTGTTATTAATGGGCCCTCATTCATCCTCACATGCTATTTGAGGACTTGGGAAATTCAAGTTTTAATATGTGTAGTGAATTGTTATGTATATATTCAATGTGTATATATTTTTCATTTATTTTTATTTTAAATATATTTTATTGATTATGCTGTTATAGTTGTCCCATTTTTCCCCTTTCTGCTCATCCACTTGGTACCCCCTTCCCTCAGCATTACCCGCCTTAGTTCATGTCCATGGGTTGTGCATGTAAGATATTCAGCTACTCCACCGCCTAAACTGTTGTTAACGTCCCCCTGTCTATTTCATACCTACCGATTTGTGCTTCTTTAATCCCTGCACCTTTCCCCCCATTTTCCCCTTCCCCCTCCCAACTGATAACCCTCCAAATCATCTCCATATCTATGATCCTATTCCTGTTCTGGTTATTTGTTTAGTTTGTTACTTGGATTCAATTATTGATAGTTGTGAATTTATAGCCACTTTAATGTTCATAGTTTTGATCTTTTTCTTATATAATTCCCTTTAGCATTGCATATAATACGGGCTTGGTGATGATGAACTCCTTTAGCTTTACATTGTCTGGGGAGCACTTTATCTGCCCTTCCATTCTAAATGACAGCTTTGCTGGATAGAGTAATCTTGGTTGTAGGCCCTTGCTTTTTATCACTCTGAATACTTCTTGCCAGTCCCCTCTAGCCTGCAAAGTTTCTTTTGAGAAATCACCTGATAGTCTTATGGGAACTCCTTTGTAGGTAACTCTCTGCTTTTCTCTTGCTGCTTTTAAGATTTTATCTTTAACCTTTAGCATTTTAATGATGATGTGTCTTGGTGTGGTCCTATTTGGGCTCTCTGTGCTTCCTGGACTTGTGTGTCTATTTCCTTCACCAAATTAGGGAAGCTTTCTTTCATTATTTTTTTCAAATAAGTTTTCAATTTCTTGTTCTTCCTCTCCTCCTTCTGGTACCCCTATGATTCAGATATTGGTACATTTAAAAATGTCCCAGAGGTTCCTAAGCCTATGCTTGTTTTTCTAAATAATTTTTTCTTCCTGCTGTATTGATTAAATGTTTTTTCCTTCCTTGTATTCCAAATCGTTGATTAGATTCTCAGCTTTATCCCCTCCACTGTTGGTTCCCTGTAGATTTTTCTTATTTCACTTAGTGTAACCTTCATTTCTGCTGGGTCTTTTTTTATGCCATTGAAGTACCCAATGAGCTCCTGGAGCATTCTGATAACCAGTGTTTTGAACTGTGCATCTGATAGGTTGCTTATCTCCATTTCATTTAGTTCTTTTTCTGGAGTTTTGTTCTATTCTTTCATTTGAGCCATATATCTTTGTCTCCTTATTTTAGCAGCCTCCCTGTATTTCTGTGTATTAGGTACAGCTGCTTTGACTTCCTGTCATAGTAGTGTGGCCTATTGTAGAAAAGGGCACCTGTTAAGTTGTATGGGGTGGAGCCTTAGGTAATTGCCAGGGCGGGGCAACCGTGTCACAGCTCTGTGGCTATCTGCAGGGGGAAGGCTCGCAGAGGGGACAATGCAGCTGCCTGGCCTCTGGAGTTTTGCTGTCTCCTGATACTCACACTTCACCCTCTCCCCATATGCCACTGGTGCCCTCCCAGCTGCTGCCCTGGTGCTGAACACTAGAGGGAGTAAGTGTGCATGAGTCCTAAGTCTATGGTGGACCATTTAAGATGAGTCTCTTGAGAATCTCAGTTTCTTACGCCACTTTAGCCCTCATTGGTTTTTATAGCCAGAAGTTATGGGGACTTATCTTCCTGACACTGGAACCCTGGGCTGGGTGGCCTAGGCTGGGGCTGGGATTCCTCACTCCCAAGACATCCCTCCCATTTTTTATCCACCACAGTTGGACGTAGGACTGCCCATTCCTATCTCTGCATTTCTCTGCACCACTCTGTCTCCATGCCTCTCCACGCCTCTCCACCTCTTCACTTTCTACACATCTCTTGACTCCTCTCCACGCCTCCCTGCGTCTCCACCCCTCCTACCCACCTGGATGAATGTGGCTTCTTTAAACCCTCGGTGTTCAGATTTCTACACAGCTCAATTTTCTGACAGTTCGGGATGACATTTGTTTTGTAGTCTACTTGCACTTTTTGCTATAGTTGTGCATGGAGGCGAAGTGTGTTTACCTGCACCTCCATCTTGACCAGCTCAATGTGTATATATTTATATACATGAACATGTATAATTATATATGTGTCTGCATATTGCATACGTGGATTGAAAAGTCTCTGAAGATTTATACAACTATTGTTCCATATTGAGTTTCTCTTATTTTTGTGATAGGAAATTCCACCTTTCCCTGAAGACCCAGTTGCTCTGGTCTTTACAAAACAGGAGATTTCAGTTCTCTGACTCTTAGATTTCCCTCCATGCTAACGTCTTCCCATCTTTGTCTTTTTTGACTTTAGTCATGTTCATCAAGCTCCCTATACTTAACACAGCACATCAGAGCTCTCTAATATTTTCCAAGTACAATCATCTTCATTTTGGATTCTTATACGGTGTTTTCCTCTATATATTTATATCAGCTTGGCACCTTCAATTCCAGTACCTGACACACAATAGACCCTCGAGAAATGTCACCTCAATTAAATTATTTGTATTTTTTTTTTTTTAGTTCTGCCTAATCCCCTGACATTCCTGTTCTTCCTGAATTTCATTGGGAAGATAAGAATTTCATTCTCCTATTGGCGCAAAGGACAGAATTTATCACTCTTTCCCAAACAAAAGTCCAATTCCCCCAATTCTGTAACATTTGAGTTATTACCCCTGGCTGGAGACCCACTATGTGCGTGTCTCTGAAGAACTAACAGCAGGGCCCTCCAGAATCTAGACAGGTGGCAGTCTGCTCATGTAAGGTCTGTCGGGGTCATGACTCCTGAAGGAGCTTAAAGAAAAGGAAATGCGCATTTTTTCAATGGTGACAGAAGCACAGTCAGCAGTTCAAATAGTACACTGAAAACTAGGTCCTTCTTCCAGCTCCATCACCCATTCCCCTCACCAAGATACCACTACAGTGGTCAGGCCCTTGTGTGTCCTTCCGCATGTTGTGCCCACTCGTAGCCTAAAGGGCCCTGAAACACTGTACCTTAAACTGGGGTTTGGCAAACTATTACCCACAGGTCAGGCGGGTCAACTGCTTGGTTTTACACAGCCTGTGAGCTAAGAATGGTTTTACATTCTCAAACAGTTGAAAAAAATTAAAAGAAGAAGAATATTTCATGACACATATAATTATATGAAATTCAAATTTAAGTGTTCATAAATAAAGTTGTACTGGCATACAGCCACATGTATTGGTTTATGGATTATCTCTGTCCCCCTACGACGGCAGAGCTGAACAGTTGCAACACAACTCTAGGGCCCTCAGAGTCAAAAACATTTTTAATAGATAAATAAATGATTTATCATAATAGATAGTTTTACTATCTAGCCCTTTGCAGGAAAAATGTGTTAATCTCTGCCATAAACAAACAACAGAAGAAAATTTTTTTAATCTAGTAATATCATAAGTAAACTATGAATCAATGTAATAAAGACCTTGGAGGTGTAAACCCACTTAATAATATACATCTCATAATGGTGGGGTCTTCTTTGCCTCTTAACAGTTCCTTCTTACGACTGGCAGCTTTAGCCATAACTGGCTTTTCATTTAATGAGCACCTAGTAGGTCCCAAGCGTATGGCAAGTGTTTCCACATACACTGTTTCTTTAATTGGGGTTACTGTCAGGTCTTTTTTTTCTCTCGTATTCTTTACCCCCTTGTTGCGGTAAAAATTGCAATAGGATGAGTAACTCCCAGGAGACCCCAGGCCTTTGCTCTGGAGTCTTTTTTTCCCCTTCAAACATTCTCTTGCATATCTAGAATCATTTTATAGACTGAGAATAAGCAACAGGAACTCTCATTTGCCTGCGTACAAGAAGTTAGCAAAAGAATGTTTCCTCAACACAGTTTTGGACTGACATCTAAAAAATAAAATAGATGCAAAAAATTTTCTGAAAAAATTGTAAAAATTGCTATTTTTACATGCTGTTAAATTACTCTTAAATTTAAATACCATAGCAACTTAATACCCTCCTCATCCTTCTAAGAAATACAAGAAGATGTTCTTTGACATTTGGAAATTTTTTAATCATTCCTGTCCTTCCTTGAGTTCACATTTTATTCCACTTCCCTGTAGCAATTTAGCCTAATGCAGCACATTTTTATACTTGAATATCTACTTGATTCAAGTACTTGAACACTTGAATATTGATCATCCTATCATACTTTTTTGCAACTAAAATATGTACATAAATTTGGATTTTAAAATTATTTCACTCTGGCTCATGTGGTTCAGTGGATTGAGTGCCAGCCTGTGAACCAAAAGGTCAATTCCTAGTCAGGGCACATGCCTGGGTTGCAGGCCAGGTCCCCAGTAAGGGCCATGTGAGAGGCAACCACACATTGATGTTTCTCTCCCTCTCCTTCTCCCTCCCTTCACCTCTGCCTACAAATAAAATAAATAAAATTTAAAAAAATAATAATTTCTAGTGACTTTATGATTTTAAGTGTTTAAATAAAAATTTTTCTGGATTGAGTTTATTACCACTTATGATTGGCGCCTATGAGACTTTCTTTACAAATAGGGTGGCTCGATTCTCCTCACGCTAAAGAGCACAACTAAAAATGCCATCTGTCAATCTGTCGTGGAAGAGAGCGTGCAGATAAGAAAGGAAGACACCACTGTCACACAACAGCCACAGCCAACACTGGCAGAGCACACGCATTAGTGGAAGAACGCCTCCTTAGGAATACAGTTGAAACTTCTATTTAAGTAATGAACTTGAGAAACTGCAGACGGGGAGAGCCTAAGAATTCTCCGATGTTACTAAGAAAAGCCCAGATTATGGGAAGCCACCACTTCTATTTAGATGGATCGAATTATGTGTTAATATACAAAGGATTAAAGTTCGGAATCAGAGCAGATAATGAAAATAGCTGAATTGACACTGCTTTTCTGAAAAGTTGTTAAAATTTGTTTTTAAATGAAAGTATTTTTAAAATAAAAGGGCCATGGCAGAAAATTCAGACAATACAGAAAAGTGTTTTGAAATGCCAAGTTGCATTCTATAACTTTTTTTCCCAATTTACACTCCTACCAGCAGTGAATGAGTCCCTTTCTCACCACACCTTCACTGGCATTACCTACTCTCATTTTCAACAATATTTTCTATTTACTAGGTGACAAATCCTATCTCATTATATGAAATTGCATTTCTTTGATTAGTAAAATTGAAAAAAAATTACATCTTTATTGTCTGTATGTGGTAGTTTCCATTTTCTATTTATATCCTTTTCCATTTTTCTATGGAAGTGTTCATCTTTTTTATTGACTTACAAGAGCTCTTTGTATCTTGAATGTATTAGCATTCTGGTATATTTGCTATTGAATATTTTCATTTGCCTTTTACTTATCTTTACCTGAAAAGTTTTGTATTGTATATAGTTAAATATGCTACCTATATGTAAAGCTTTCCCTTATTGCTTTTTATTTTTAGTTTATGGTACAAGGTAAATTTTTCTTAGAATTGCTTGTTAAAAACTTTTTCCCTTTCACATTGATTTATGAAGCTTCTTTGACCAAAACTGAATTTAGTTTGTCATGGATCATGTAGTTACATCTTGTTCCAATATCACCCTTTCCTATTTTTGTTCATTCTTTTTCAACATTTCTTGATATTCTCACCTTTTTGTTCTCCATGATAAACTATCACATATTGTATCACATTTTTTAAAGAAAGTTTCATAAGGAATTTGAGACGGCGCCAAACACATATTTAGGTAGGAAGATCTACATCTTTATAATATGCATTTTTTGCCTTTTAGGGGCAAGGTATATCTCAAGTTACTCAAAGGTGCTCATATCTCTTAGCTTTGCATTGTTTTTCCATGTATGCCTCAACTTCTCCTCGGAGGCTGCCCCTGCCATCCGTCTTCCTCTCTCCCCCACTGTGTGGTAATTAATGATTCGACTGCATCAGTCTTGTCTTCTCCACTTTATCCCCAGATTGCAAACTCCTAGAAGGCAGAAATCACAGATCATATTTCTCTTGCATCTCCCTTTCACAGAGAGTAGTATAATGCACACCCATAAATAATAGCTGTGGTCTAGCAGAAATGCCACAATGGGGCATGAGAAGATTAGGATGGAAACCCAGTTTTAACCTTTCATAGCTTCATGTATGACCTGGAACTATTCACTTATCCCCCTCCATACACAACACCCTGAGCCTCAGTTTAATAAGGGTTTAAAAATTTACATAATATGGCTGCTATAAAGATTAAAAGGCGAATCATTAATGTTTTCACACATACATATAGGGTAACGTACAAAAATGTTCAATGAATTGTTTCCAACAGTAAACAATTGGAAACAGCATAAATGTCCATCAACAAGAGAATGGACACAATAAAGAAATAGTATATTCACAATCAAATACTATGCAGCACTTAAAGTGAAGAAACTAGGATTATATGTACTCATATCGATAAACTGAAAAACATCATATTGAGCAAAAGAATCAGGTTGCAGAATAATACATACAGTTGGATAAAAATTTATATGTTTAAAGATATGCAAAACAATGCTACATATCATCATTGACGCCCTAATGCAGGGGTCAGCATGCTATGACTCACGGACCAAATTCAGCCCGCCAAGGGCCAAGTTTGCCCTTTTGTTTGCACATTATCTATGGCTGTTTTCACGCAACAGTGGCAGAGTTAAGTAGTTGCAACACAGGCCACCCGGTCTGCAAAGCCTAAACTATTCACTATCTGGCCTTTATAGAAAAAGCTGTGCTCTCCGCTGTAACCCACAGAGACATGCAAGGAAGTGTGACACCTGCATCCGGAGTAGTGGTGCAGAGTAACTGGGCAAGTACAGAGGGAATTCCCACAGCACCTGTAATGCCTTCCTTCTTAACCTGGGGGGAGGGGTATGGTAAATACAAGGGAGTTGATGATATCACTTCGTTTTTTTGCATGTTGGGAAGATTTCATAATGAAAAAAGATGGAATGAAATTATATATGTGAAAAGCTTCCTCATCGGTAAAGATTTGCAAGTTTATACAGCAATTCTTTCTTACATACTCTTACACATACACAAACATACACACATACATTTTTAAGACTTTGAAGAGAAATTAATTTCTTCCCGTAAGATGTTTGGAGGCCTTAACTGTTCAATGAGGCACTACTGGAAATTTTGAGTGGCATAATGCAATCTATTTGGTTGGCCAAAAAGTTCCTTTGGTTTTTCCATAAGATGGCTCTAGTAGCACTTAGTTGTCTTTAACTTCATTCAAAACAATTTTGTTAGATTGTATTGTGACAGCTGTCATATCAGCATAGATTTTTTAAAAATTTAGCAAAATTGGTGAATTTTTGTGTAGCCATTTTAATATCAAAGATGGTAGAAGACAAGCAATATTTTTAGCTATTATGCTTTATTATTTCAAGAAAAGTAAAAATGCAACTGAAATGCAAAAAAGATTTGTGCAGTATGTGGAGTAGGTGCTGTGAATGATAGAACGTGTCACAAGTGGTTTGCGAAGTTTTGTGCTGGAGATTTCTCTCTGGGTGATGCTCTATGGTCAGGTAGACCAGTTGAAGTTGATAACAATCAACTTGAGACATTAATTGAGAAAATCAACATTCTACCATGTGGCAGATAGCCGACATACTCAAAATATGCAAATCAATATAATTATTGGTGAAAATGAAAAAATGTGTCTTTTATTTTATGGGAAAAAACCACACAGCCTTTTTGGCCAACCCAGTATCTTCAAGAAGATTACTCTAATGAAAAAGTGGGACAGGCAGGATAAGCAGGACAAGGAGGAGGGAAATTCGGGAAACGGGCTGCTACAGCGGGATGGCTGGGCGCATACCACGGTGGTGTCTGCAGAGATGGAAGGCAGGGACTTGAGTCCAGCACACAGAGAGGAGAAAGGAAAGGAAGAAGCCTAGTGATACAACGCTTAAGCCTTAAGCATTGGTGGAAACAGGGACAAAATGTTTATTTTACTTTATGTTTATTTGTATGATCTGTAGCCTAAGTCTTCATTTAAGGACCCAGGAATAATTTCAGAAATGGTATGTGCTGTTTGTTTTTAATGTGATAAGACACTTGGTGATTGGTAGCTCGGACTCCCACTGTCTGGTTATCAGTTTTTACTTGTTTAGATACTGTGTGTCACAGGAAGTTCATGGTGTATGCAGCTCCTCTGATTTATCATCAACCACATGCAAATAGAGACCTCGGAAATGCCCCATTCTGGTTAAATAGCTTTGACTCTGACTTAGAAGACTCTCAGCTCTCAGAAGTTAAAACTAAAAATCAGTTTTAGTGCTGATTCCTACAAAGTCTTCACACCCAAAGATACCATCCTTGGTGGCATTTTTCTTAGATGCAACCAGTTGTTGATGCACATTGTATTGAACATCTATCTAATCCATTCCTTAAGGGCAAGGAAAAAAGTGATCTTTTTCTAGTCATCAACATTTCATGCTCAGGGAAAAGCCCTGGATTCAACCCAAGGGCAAGAAGAATGTTCTTACGGGAAAAGAAAAGTCATGATCCTTCAAGAGGCTCAGAGGACAAGTCAGGCAAGGAAAACCCAATTAAATTAGTGTGAGGATTGCTATGAAAGAGGTACGTGCAAATCCCTTCAGGACTGTGGCAATGATAGTCGTTCATTGAACATTCATTCATTCTCTGCTATGTCTCAGGCTTCGACATGGTAGATGAGGCAGAAAAAAATATCCCTGTCTTCATGGGGCATATGTTCAAGTGGGAAAGCTGGATGATGTGTAAGTAAATATATAAGGTGTCCAACGATGGACATGAGAAAATACAGAAGATAGGGAACAGTGATGTGGTTGGAGAGGGTGATCTGGGAAGAGGTCTCGGAAGAGTGGACTTCCGAACTGAGATGTGGAGGATAAGAAGGAGCAAGCCGTGTCGAGGAAAAATAAGTCCACGCAGAGCGGTCAGCAAGTGCGAAGGACCAGGGCTTGGAGTGCTGGAGGAACAGCAAAAGCCCAGTGAGGCTGGAGGTGTGTGAGCAAAGGGTGGGTGCAGGAGATGACATCTAAGAGTAGACAACTTTCATATGGCCTACTGACCATGGGAAAGAGTGGGTTTTATGCTAGCTGGAAGTCATTGGCAGGTTTTAAGCAAGGGTGTGACTAGGAGAATGAGGAAAGTCTGCCTGAGGATAGAAGGCTAATTTTTGAATTTCGTCTTGGAGGAGCAGGCATTAGACCATGCAAGAGTCGTGTAGCAGGGAAGGAAGGCATAGGGAGGGAAAATAGCATGGCACGTTCTGAGCAACCATCCGTCATTCTCTTTGCTGTAGCTAGTGAATCCAGTTCAAACCAGTGGAGGAAGGGTGGGCTTTTCAAAGAACAGTGTCAGGAAAATTGGCTACTCCTCTGGTGGCGGGCAGGCAGAATAAAGATTTCTATCTTGTGTCATCTTGAAAATAAGTCTCAGATGAATCAAAGACTTTAAAATTATGAAATTACTGAGAGAAATATAGGGAAATACATTTTTGATCTTCATGAACTTAGGGGCTGAGAAGGACTTACTAAACAAGAAATAAATAGAAAAAGAATAATTTTGACTACATTAAAGTCAAGACAACAACAATCAAGACACCATAAACAAACCTAAATATATGAAAAAAAACTGGGAGGAAATGTTTACAACATAAATAACAGCCAAAAAATGGTACAAACAATACATAAATAACTCATATAAATAAAAACAGAAAGGATAAACAATCCGGGGAAGAAATTGGCAAAGGATATAAAAAGGAAATTTACCAAAAGGGAAATTCAAGTGGCCAATAAACATACAAAACACATAGAACTGATTAATAATTAGAAAAATACAAATTAATATAACTAGATACCATTTTCAGATTGTCATACTTTTTCAAGTTTGACAATATTAAAAGTTGGACTAAGGGCATAGGAATACTTGTTCTCATACACTGCTAGCGGGGGCATATTTTTTAATCTTTTGCAGGGTTTTTAGCAGTGTATATTACAATAAATGCAATTCTAATTCTTAGGTACCTTCCCTGGAAAACGCCTGCTCACGTGTACGAGGAGGTTCCTTGCTGCGCTGCTTCTGCTGCTGCAGAGGTGGAAACACCACGATGACCGCCAACAGTGAAATGGCTAGACAGACACACTGTGCTCAGTCGGCAGCGGCAAAGACTAGGCTGCAGTTGAAAAGACAGAGGTGGTTTCATTGCGTTAAATTTGAAAGAGGAAAGGAGAGGGGAATAGCTTTGGGGAAGATAAAGAAAGATTTTAGACTTAGTTACAGGGCTGTGATTTTTTTTATGAGATGAACGCATTGAGGATTACATTCCCCATTCTCCATTTGCCAGTTGTAAAGTTGGATGTCATAGCAGGCACATTTAAATTCTCTGGAAGAGAGGGTTGCTATTTATACTCCTTGTCCCCACAAATGTACAACCTCTCCCACTATCCACTCCACCAGAGTTGTATGTTTGTTACACTTGAGGAACCTACACTGACATCATATTACCCAAAGCCTGTAGTTTACCTCAGGGTTCACTCTTGGTGTTGTATATTCTATGGGTTTTCCATGATAGCATCATACAGAATAGTTTCACTGCCCTCAAAATCCTCTGTAAGATACATGTATTTTTTTTAATACAGCATCAAAGAGTTCTTGACCCCTTGAAGTCCAATCATGGCCTCAGATTCAGAGTCTGGACTCCAAAAGAATAAGGATCCCCTACACAACCTCCTCGGAATGACATTACTTTGTCCTGCTCTCTTAGCACTAGACCATCGACAGCTCTTGCAGCCAGCTTTTGCTCCTTAAGGGATAGGCTGGTGTAGACGTGGCATCAACACTAAGAACTTCAGTAGCTCTCTAGGAAATAGAAGCAGATAGTTCTTTGTTTGGTCAGGAAGCTCTGAGCCCCAAAACAGAGGGCTTTTCTCTGATCGGCAGCATCTCTCATCAAGACTATCTTCTCCATGGACTAGTGTCTCCTGGAGGACCAGGTTAGACAGTTCTGCCAGGACTTGAAACCGCAAAGCTATGCTTTTTCTCCTTTTCTTTGAGCTAGTGGCATTAATTAAGGTATAAAGGGTTCAAGTTATCCCAGGGTCACTGAGGCCAGGAAAAGGCTTTCAAAATCTATTTAAAATGGGGACCAAAATCTCAATGTTCTATTAGAATTTTTATCTTAAAAAATGAGGATTAATAAAAATTTATTTTTTATTCATGCATACTAATTGTAGTCACCAGAACTCTATTATAATTATTTGACTTAAGAATATATCAACCAGGGACAGTGCTTTCTTGTCTGGGCAAGATTTTTTCCTGGGTAATATTTTATTTCCTGTGCAATATTTCACTTCACAGTTATGTTGCATTATGTTAGCATTGTACCGACACAAATTGACAAAGAGGAGAGAAAGAATAGCAGACATTCCTTTATTGCCAAAATTGGAAAGGTGCAAACTGAGGGAGGAACTAAGTCCCTGGGGAGGGCAAAGGTGTTAGGGGATTACAAAGAGAAGAAGGGGATAGGAGAGGAAAGAGGGCAGGGGGATATTTTTATGTAAGGTGACTTTTGCTTCCCCATGCAGCTTGGTGACTAAGGATAATCATACAATGCTGCCTTGTGGCTACATCGCTACTGCTTGAAGATATAGGGCTACATCTTCCCAGCAATAAATAATACCTGGGAAGAAGAAAATTGTTCCTCTTTCTTTTCGCCCCTTTGTGATCTATGTTGCTAGCATTTAAGAGAAAAGTGAGACTGTGAGCAAAATGAAGGGAAAACTCTCCCTATCAAGAAAAGAGCATACACTTTATTTTTCCCTTTCTCTACCCACCGAGTGATCACATGAGCTTTCTGTGTCCTCGTGGCATCGATAACCCATAGCCTCTGTGAGGCAGTTCTGAGCCTGCCTCAGACAACCCTAATCACAGCACCATGGCGGGGTCCTCAGTCTTTAATTAAGATGCTGATAACTGAAGTCTCCACTCAGCTCTTCGACGCTGACCTCAGGGTTAAAGCAAAGAGTGCTGAAAACTTTCCACTTCCCCTGCTCATGGTATAGTCATTAGAAAATGTCCTACGAATGTTCACATTTGTACTGAGGCTTAACAGCTCACTCCTGTCACGCTGAAATGTGTGCAGGCTGGTCCGCCTGCTGTGCCATCATCCCAGGTGTCAAGTGCCCCCAGCCCCAACAATATCAGAATAGCAACCAAAAGACTTTGGAGCCAGAAAGACCTGCCCTCCTATTCAGAGCCTGCTTCTCCTAAATGTGTGACCATGGACAGGTTATTTGTCCTCTTAGAGCCTCAGTTTTCTCATCTGTAAAATGAACATAAGGATAACTTCCATGCAGGGTTATTGTGAGAAGAAAACAGGCAACTTAAGGAAAGCCTGTGACCTGTCAGTCATCATTCAACCAGAGTTCACTCTGCCACACGCACACTCTTGCACACACACATTTCTTTTCTTTCCCAAGTCCTCAGCTAGTGGGTGTTCCATCGCAACTAACCAGATCTTGGAGATTTGGAAATAAGAACAGGGATTACATTACTTTCCATCTCCAACTGGGGGGCGAGGGCAGAGGTGTGTGCGGTGGAAAACAAGGCTGCAAGTCCCGAGGAAGGGTCTCAGGACAAGAGAGTGTTGCCCCTGGCCCGCCCTGTAGCAGCTAACTCGGAGTTACATCAGCTATATTGCAACATTCTCAGCAAAACAGAAAAGTCCATGGTGCAAATGGCACAGGTCCAGAATTTGGAGGTGGGGGAGGTAACAAAGATGAAGGTGTCTATGACAGCTAGAAACTCAGTGATGGCCCCTGAACATCCTTCTCTATCCATCCTGTAATAATTTTTTTAATCCTCACCTGAGGATATGTTTACTGATTTGAGAGAGAGAAAGAGAGACAGAGAGATAAACATTGATTGGTTGCCTCCTGTACATGCCCCACCTGGGGATCAAACCCACAACCTAGGCATGTGCTCTGACCAGGAACCGAACCTGTAAACTTTTGGTATATAGGATGACGCTCCAACCAACTGAGCAACCCGGCCAGGCATCCCTCTTGTAGATCCCCCTAAGGTGGCTCTAAGGCAACACCAGATTTCTTTAAATCAAGGTGTGTTTCTCAGAGAAAGCATCCAGAATGAGTCATGTACATATCCGCACCACCCCCACTTCTAAATAAAATCTCACCCGAGAGAAATGATCCAGGCTCACCTCATCACTGCTAATTCACTATGGACAGAGATGCCTTATCTGTAGGTTCAGACACTGGACACTTTTAATAAAGTTCTTCCTAATAATATCCCTCTTTTTAAAGTATTCCCATCTGCTCTAATATGAGAAATGAAAAGTAATAAAAGAGTTTACAATGGAAGTCAAAAGAGAAAGCTTTTTAAACCTACTCTCCTAGGAAGAACTTGCATTTCAATTAAGCATAACTTAAACACCGTGCTATGCCTAGTTTTCAAGTCATCTGACATTAACAATATTCCCAGACCCACAGCAGGATTTGACAGATCACCAAAATGTAGAACACCATACAAGTCAAATTGCCTATGGAATCAGAACAGAGGCATTTCCAGAATGCACTGCCCTACTGATTCTCCCGGACGACCACAATGTTAAAGAGACATTTCTAAATAATAGTTCAATAAGGTCAACAACTTGTTTTTCAATAAGGTCAGTTTCGACTCATTAACTTTTGCTCCTTTTTGTTTGCTTTTAAGAGTTTTCCCTTTTTTTTAATTTTCAGGATTTTATATCAAATTCTGCAAACCTAGCATTTATTTGTCGACCCAACTTCCTGATGTTAAAGAGAAACTTTAAATGATCACTTCCACCCCACTCCCAGAGGAATTAGGTACTCACTCGGATCGTCGCGGGTCAGAGATGAACTTCCAGCACCAGGGAAGATCCCGAGTCTAGCCTTCCTCTCCAAATCCCAGTAATTTTTCTACAAATGCTCACCAAGTTTGCGTCGCTGGGGTGGATCCAGGAGACGACAGAGCGAGGAGGAGGCAGTCCGAGCAAAAGCTGTGGATGATCCCGGGCGGCCTTCCGGCCCAGCAGCATCTCTCCCTTGGCTCCCTGCCTCATGGACGCAGATTAGTCATTAACAATCCTGTCCCTGCTAAATGATATAAACACAGAAAGGGAGAGGCTGCAGATTCCCAGGAACCACTCCCAGTGCCCCCGAGCAGGGAATGGGACAAAGCCAGGAGCCCTGAAGCTTGCATTTAAAAACACTTCTCCTCGGGCTGCTTTTTGGGGTTCCAAGTACCAGATTTCTGTACACATTAGCTCTCTCCAATTTCTTCTAATAGTTTCACTACCTCTCAGGACCTGAAGTTTAGAAACTCTGAGCCTTCTCGACCCTTCCCCTCTCCCAGACATCCTCTGTCAAGTAGTAACAGATTCTTGCGGACTCTATCTTTGGAACGTTTTTTATTTTCATCCCACCCTTTTCCTCTGCTAATTCGGCCGATCACAGCTTCCTTTCTTACAGAAAACATCAGCCGCATAACTCTTTTCTCTCTTTCCTCTCCTCTTCTCTCTTTTCCTAATTGCATAGCATTATAAAGTATGAGCTCTGGTAAGATGCTTACTCATTGGTCATGACCTTCAGCAGGATACTTTAGCCTCTCTGACTTCGGTTTCCTTGTCTATAAAATGGGGATGGAATAGCTAACTCTCTCACAGGCTACTGTGAGAATGATATGAATCGCTAAAAATATATAAAATATCTAGAAAACTGCCTGGCATATGGCCAGCACCCAATACATTTTAGCTGTTATGATTTGTCTCCTTGAATTGATCAATTTTCTGCACATTATGCACCCAGGCCCTTGCTACATGTTCTGTTAGTCAAAAATCCCCAAGGGGTTCCCACTGCCTAAAAAATAAATGTAAAAACGATATGTATGACCTGACATTTAGAACCCCCTCCATACCCTGACAATCTATCCTTAAACTATCTTTCTGGCATTTTCTCAAATCCTGTCTCTTCAGAGGCCCAAACCTCTTGCCCAGTGACGCCAAGCTCTCCCTTCTTCATGCCTTAGCCCAAGCTCATCCTTCTACCTGGGTTATCTTCCCTTCAAAACCACACGGCTTCCAGGCCCATTGCAAATGCTGAGTTCTCCCTGAAGCCAACCCTATCTCTCACCTGCCCTTCCCACCAAACTCCCTTCATCCTTCATTTCTCTCTGCTGTCCCTTAATTTCTCTGACCTTGCAGATAACATAAGTTGCCTGCTTATCTTATCCTTATCTGTGTTACCAGAACAAAATTTCTAGAGGACAAACACAAGGAGCAGACTTTCCTTTGTATCCATCCCTGGGCTTAGCATAGTGTCTCTGGTGGAAGGGAGGGTGCGGGGTGGGGGGGTGGGGGGGGAGTATTGCATAACTATTTGCTAACTGAATCAATGAGTGAGATGAGAAAACAGCAATTTTTCAAAGTAACGTGTCTGCACATAAATGGCAGGTATGTGCATGCTTTTGTGTGTGCTCACAATGTTCCCCATTGTAAAGTAAGTTAGTGGAAGGCCACACTCAAATCTGTTAGTGAGGCTATACTTTACTTCTCTTATTACGTAGCATGTGTGGGTCCTATGGTTCCTACTCCCTACCCCCATAGGCTCCTGATGTACTAAGGCACACCCCCCATACACCTTTATCACAAGGAAGAGGGGAACCTAGCCCTGTACATTCTCCCTCGACCATCTGAAGTGGTTTTGTGATGACTCTCCCCATACTCTCTGCAGCTCCTGGCTGCCCAGGGGACTCCTGCCTGACTCCCAGACGTGCACGGTGCATGCATGCACGCATGCCCAAACGCAACATCCCCACCACGGTGCACGCATGCCCAAACGCAACATCCCCACCACACCGACACATTTAAAAAAATTTTGATACAACAGATGTGTAATTCATGCTTTACAAATAATAAAATATACCATATACAATTTTTGTGTATTTTTTTAAATCCCGTGCAGCCAATTGATTCTCGCAGAATTCTTTCATTGAGTTTTGCAAAAGTCTAGTGATTGTGGGTGACTTATGGTTGCACTATAACCAGGATTTAACAAGTGGAATTGCATCCCAGTCTGCCAATTCTTTTCCCAATATATTTATTATCATGGAATCACATATGTGATCTACTGTTAAACTGCGACACACATATGAATTATATTCATTAACTTTGTAGCCTCCTTTTCAGCTCCAACACTACTTACGTTGGAAAATTACTTGTTCATCAGTGACATGAGCAGTTTTTGCCGAATTACATGTTTTTGAATAGAGAGAGGGGAAAGGAGGGAGAAAGAGAGGGAGAAAAATGTTGATTGGTTGCCTTCTGTATGTGCCCCACTGGGAAGGAACCTGCAATCCAGGTATGTGCCCTGACTGGGAATCGAACTGGCAACCTTTCCCTTTGCAGAACAACACCCAACCAAATGAGCCATGCTGGCCAGGGCTCTTCAATCATTTACTTTCGTGTGTGACTTTCACAATCTAACAGCTACAAATATGACATATTTTTATGTTTAATTAGCATTATTAACTTCTCCATCATTCAGAGGTCAGCAAACATTTCTCTAAAGGGCCAAAAAGTACATATTTTAGGTTTTAGGACCACATATGATCTCTGTCATATTTTACAACTTTTTAAAAATCTAAAACTTCTTTTTAGCCTGCAGGCTGTACAAAAACATCCATGGCCAAATTTTGTCTGCTGACCTTAGTCTACCAACCCTTAGACCAATGGCTCTCAATGGGGAAAAGAGGGCAATTATTCTATTGTCAAATAGAATATTTGACAATATCTGGAAACTACTGTGGTTGTCAGAACTGTGGAGGAAGTGCAACTGGAATGTAGTAGGAAGAGACCGGGGATGCTGCTAAACCTCCTACAATGTACAGCATACCCCCCCACAACAAGATTATCCAGCCCAAAGGTCAAGAGTACTGAGGTTGAGAATCCCTGCCTTAGACAATCAATAAAGTGATAAATCAAGTCCTGATTTATAGATTTTGCTAATGTCCAAGTAGAGCCCTGGCTGGTGTGGCTCGGTTGGTTGGAGAGTCATCCCATAGACCAAAATGTGATTGGTACGAATCCAAGTCAGGGCACACGCTCTTGGCTTACAGGTGTGTCCCCAATCGGGGCACGTGCAAGAAGGCAACCAGTTGATGTTTCTCCCCCCATCTTCCTCTCTCTCTAAAAGCAATGAAAAAAAAAAATGTCTTCGGATGAGGATTATAACAGTGAATTTCCAAGGTTTAAAAATTCTCGTGGCCAAATTCAAACTATAACATGATTCACTTAACATGGAGACGGGAAGAGATGTACAGGGGCACATCATGACTTAGTATTTCCACCATACAGATATAATATCCATAAGCGACCATGTTATTAAAGATTGTACTTATTTTTAGAGAGAGGGGAAGAGAGGGAGAGAAACATCAATGTGCAAGAGAAATATCTACCAGTTGCCTCTTGTAGCCCCCTACTGGGGACCTGGCCTGCAACCCAGGCATGTGCCCTGACTGGGAATCGAACCAGTGACCTTTTAGGTCACAAGCCAGTGCTCAAACCAATGAGCCACACCAGCCAGGGTTAATAGTGGCTATGTTCAACAAACAGCTCAAAAAGTTCTGAAAATTTAACAATTGGCTGTCATGACTCACTGCACGTCAACTCAATACATCATAGGGTAGATGAGAGATTCTTACATTTAGTCTTCACAAGTTAGGAACTAAGAAGTATCATCTCCACTTTATAAATGAGAAAGCTAAGTAAGACTTGATATTCGGTGACTCATCAAAGCAATAAACTGGCCTTTAAACTTCAGTTTGTTTTCTCCAAAGTTGATATACTTTCTCTCACTTTATCCCATTATCAACCCAGGCAAAGGGGACTTAAAATATTTGTTCTTTGAAATGCTTATCGGTCCTCGGATATTTTAATTAACTGCTGAATAGGATAAGAGATGAAAGAGGAAGTCATTAACATATTGTTAGTGATCAACTCTGGCGCAGTATTAGGTATATAGCAGCAAAGCCATTCTGCCAAAAAAACAAAAGATTTCCGTTCACAGAAATTGTTATTTTTTCATTAATGCTTTCTTTGGTTTCTGTATCTTTCTCCAGGATCTCTCTGTTGTTCTTTTTTTTTTTTTTTTAACTGAAACGGGTCTACATTGGAGAGATAACCCTCCTACAAATGGTGAAGAATGCAGCTAAACCTTCATCTGAACCTGGAGGGCTATTCCTAATTATCAGAACCTTTTAAAAATATATATTCATACTTGTTTTATTGAATACGTAATGCATAAGCTAAAACATTATGCTATATTACTTAGAAAGTCTCAAATTAACTTCTCCCCTGATCTGAAATCAAATGTGCTTTGCTTCAGTGTCTCCCCTGTCCCACTCGTTTCTGGAGGAGTCCTTTGTTGTTGTTTTTCTAATTATACAAGTAGTCATGATTGTTGTAGAAAAATAACAACATAGTCTTAAAGAAGAAAATAAAATTCACCTATATTCCTAAAATACACTGTTAACACTTTGATATATTTTCTTCCAAACTTTTTAATACTAAATAGTCCTATCCATGTCTTGTCTTTTGATTTTTAAAAAAGGACATTCACATTACATAGTAAATACAATTCTGAATCTGTTTTTCTCATTTAACGCATCACAAATATTTTGGTATTAGTAAATATTTCATACATAAATAACATCGTTTAATGGCGGTATATATTATTCCAATTCAGAGGTATATGCCTTCATTTGACCAGTGCCCTACTATTGAACCTTTGAATTGGTTTTACTTTCCTCCCATTGTAAATGATTTTGCAGTGATCATTCTTTGTAGATAAATCTTTGGCTACATCTATCATTATTTCCTCGGCCTGGTTTTCTAGAGGTAGAGTTATTGGATCAGAGTGAACACATTTTTAAGACTCTACAGCAGGGGTGTCAAACTCATTTTCACCGGGGGGCCACATCAGCCTTGTGGTTGCCTTCAGAGGGCTGAAATAATTTTAGAACTGTATAAATGTAACTACTCCTTAACTGTTAAAGAGCTAAAATTATATTCTGCCCTTTGAAGGCAACCGCGAGGCTGATGTGACCCCTGGTGAAAATGAGTTTGACACCCCAGCTCGGCTCTACAGTAAACTTAGCAAACTGCTTTCAGAAAGATTGTGCCAATTTATATGCCCCATAGGATCCAAATATGTCTATTTCTTGCCCCTTTTCTTCTTTTTTTTAGGGGAGCTTTCCTGTGAAATGCCTCTCAATATACAAGCACCTCACCTACCCCTCCCGATAGACAAGCACCTCACCTACCCCTCCCAATAGACAAGCACCATAGACCTTCAGACAGTGTTTTCTGAGTTGTGTGATATGAACCATTCATGGTTCATAAAATCAGTTTAGTGGGTCATGACCATATTTGTTTGTTTTCAAAGAAATAGTATATTTAAAAGAGCAAAGCAAATATTTGCATTGCAAGGAGAAAGACGAGTACTAAGTAATGAAGCTTTGTTTCCCTTACCTATGTGTGTGGATGAGATCTAGAGTTCAATATAACACAGTTTAGAAAGGTCACACTTTAGAAAGTTTGACAAGCACTGATCAGTCAAAAGATCGGTGAATTGGGTGGGCCCGAGAGACTTGAATTCTGGACGTAACTGGAAGGAGAAGGAAACCAAGGGGAAAGAGAAAGGATGCACATCCCAGTTAGGCTCTTAGTAAGAAAATGTTGGTGGAGATGTGATAGACCTCTCAAAGGTACAAAATTAGGAACTAAAAAAAAAAAAAAAATGTGATGCCATAGTTCTATAATATGGGGAATTAGAAGTTTCTGGATGTGACAAGTAATCCACGCTGCTCTTTCCCAAACATTTCTTCTCCACGTTGTATCTGTGGCTGTAGATCTGGCTTTGCCTCTTCCCAGCTGTGCTTTGGAACTTAACTCATTCACTCTCTCTAAGCCTCAGACTCCCCTGTAGGATGGGGATGTTTGACCAGAGTACAGCCAAGGTTCCTTCCACATCCGTGACTTGGGGGTCTGATGGAGAAACCAGCTGCGCTGTGCTGATCCAGCGTAGTTTCCAGCAGCCCATTAGCAGGGCTGCTCCATGAGTGGCGTGTAAACGGTCAGTCACCCAGGACTCCCCAGTAGAAGGTTCTGTGTTTCATTTAACATTCTGCTGTCATTCTTTCGAAACTCTTAATTTTCCAACAAAGGTCTTCCTATTTTCACGTTCCACTGAGCCCCATAAATTATGTAGCTGGTGCAGTCTATTCATTCAGACAACAGGAAGTCTTTGATAGGAAAGTGGAATTTTCTTCCTCGGCAGTGCTGGGAGCTGAAGCAGTGACACTCAACCTTGGTGGACAAATAAGAGGTCCAGAGGGCTTATAATATGTAGCATTTCAAACGTTTGCCGTGTGCTACAACGGCACACGAGGGAAGCTCTTTAGAACTTTTGTTCTGCCTAAGACTTATGTTCAATTGTTCCAGCCCCAGCTGGGGTGGATTGTCCAAACTGCATTCAGCTCCTGTAAAAAGCAGTCTTAAAATAGGATGACCCACTTAGTGCTACGTGCTGCTACATGGGTTAATTGGATGTGAAACACTCACAGCAGGTTCTTGATAAAAGATATAATAGAAAGACGAAGGTCTGTGTTGGGCCTGAGTGCTATTATATTATGACCAACATGCATTTTAAACCAAAAAGATAATTAATAGATAAAACAAAAGACCACACTTGGGGACATGGCCCATTTTATATTTGGAAAGGCCTTCAACCGTTTGGTAAATTTAGCTGACAGCTCAATGGTTAGCATCTGTCTTCAATAGAGACAAATCTACTTATCATGGAGAAAGCATATTTTTAGATCTTTCCAGGGGTCCAGATGAAGCACCTACACTATTCCTTTTGTGTTTCAAGGGCTGGATATAGGTGATGACCACAGAGCAGAATCAGAAATGATAGAAATCATGATGTTTGTTGTCTAAGAAATGGGTCTGATATAGAGAAGCCAACTAGGAACTTAAAACATCAGGCTTTATACACAGAACAAGCATTATAAAGCATCACTGCTCAAAGGTTTGTATACGCTTTGCAGAATTACCTAATCAGACATGGTCCACATGACTGTTTTCTCTCCTCTGTGTCCCAAAGCACCCCACATTCGGCCCTCGTAAAGCACTTTGTTATTCTTTATTGCAGTTCTTTCTCTCCGCATCTTCACTCGTCTGTGAGCTCCTTGAACGAAGTGCTATGGAGTTGTTTTTAATCTCTGTATCCCTAGTAAATCTGCACAGTTAAGTAAACAAATGGATGACATTACATATGAAGAGCTCCTACAAATCAATGAGGATCAACAACACAAAATAAAAATGGGTCAAGCATCTGCAAAGATGGTACACAGAAAAGGAAATACAAATGACGATTAAACATAAAGACATGCCAACTCAATTCCACTAAGAGAAATGCAAATTAAAACCACTCTCAGATATCATTCTTCACCTGTCAGAGGGTAAAGATAAAAAGAAGTTCACTGTCATGCTGTTCCATGAGGGTGAAGACACATACGCATCTTTTGTGCATGGCTGGTGAGGATATAAATTGGTACAGCCTCTAAGGGGGACAAATTGCAAGTGCAAATAGCCTTTTACATAGCTATTCCACTTCTAGAAATCTATCCTAAAAGACATACATGCACAGATGTGTGAACTGATGTTTGAATACAGACATAAATCCACCTGGTGTGCGCCAGAGTGCTATACTGGTTATTAAAACATTAAAATTCTTATTTACTGGTAAATGCTGCTGCCCCTGAGCCCACCCAGTGCCCTGTCATCCAGTCCCTTCCTCCAAATTCCCAGACTCCGCTGCAACCCAGCAACTCAGGAGGTAATGCCTGATACAGAAGGACCATGCTCCGTGCTATGGCCCGCTTCCTTCTGATTGGTCAGTGCTTGTGCTATGAGGGTTGTTGAACATTTGGATATCATTCTTATGTTCAAGGTTAATCACTGCAGAATAGAATGCAATAGCAAAACTTGGGAAACAACCTAATCAAAAATGAACATTTATTGAGAGCTGACTATGTGCCATACACTGTTCTAAGTACTTTGCATTGATTAACACATTTACTTCACAACACCCCTAGGGAGGAGGTACTGTTACAATTTTCATTTTTTTCAGATGAGAAAACTGAGACACAGAGAAGTTAAATTGCCTGAGGTCATGTAGCTGATAAGCGATAAGCCAAAATTCTTTTAAGGTAGTCTGATTCTAAAGTCTCTGCTCTTAGAACCAAACGTTCTTCAGTAGGAATTGGTGAAATCAATGAGGATAGCTCCATAGAATGGAATATTATACAGCCATAAAGAAGATAAGAAAGTTCTTTACAAACTCATAATGAAACGGTACCCAAGCTATGCTACCAATTGAAAGGAAGTTCAGAAAAATGTGTATAGCTGTTAGCCAACTTGTGGATACACACACACGTGTGTGTGGTATGTGTGCATTTATATAGGTGTACGTGTGTACACTATGTGCATATAGTCCCTGTTTTAAAAATTAAACTGCAAATTAATTTTTAAATGAATGATATGACATGTACACAAGGATTCTGAGGCAGGAAGTCAAAACAGCTTACAGAGAAACAGAAAAGGTCCGAGTGGCCAGAGACGGATGAGAGTCCCTCCTCCGGGTCATCGAGGAAAGCTGTGAGGGTGTCCGGAGAGTGGAGGAGGGGCATTTTAAGGGGACGTGCAGGGGTAAGAAGTCCATGACGATTTTAACACCAAATGAGGCAAAGGTCACCAGGGGTCCCTGTGCCCTCTACCATTGTGAGTGGAAGCCCAGGAAGCTAAGATCTGGGTGTGGGGGATCTGGGAGGGGCTGCAAGGGGCCTCTGAGCCTGGATGCAGCTTAGAAGTCAGCCCGGTGGTGTCCATTTCAGGGAAATCCAGACGAATGTCAACTGGAAGTGCCTCGACCTCATCCTCACCCACACCCAGCGCTGGTGAGGAGTTAAGCCGTGGAGCCATTCTCGCAGGAGTGGGCAAGGGACAAGGAAGTCATTAAGGAAAAACGGGCCAAGAGAAAATGTTCGAGGAGCTGAGATTGTTGGCTCTGAAGGAGGACAATTACTGTCCCCTACTTGACCATGCATCTTTGTCAGTGGGATGGTGACCAGCTGTTCTCTGCGGCCACAAAAGACAAAGAGGGAAAGGGCTTCAACTGCAGCAGGAGCAACCGCAATTAGATTCTGAGAAGATCTGCCCATCAGAGAAACAATGAAGCTGTTCATCGCTGGGGGCACAGATTCTGAGGGACAACAGGGTAGTGCTACCCCTCCCTTCAGATTAGACCTGACAATGCCGAAGAAGCTGGATTTGAATCAGTCGTCTTTTCTGTAGTCCAGTGTCTTCATCTTCAACTGTGGATAACAATGCCAACCTCATAAGGTTGTTGCAATGGTTAAAGAAACCCTGCATGCCAACCATTTAGGACAGGGCCTGACATGTAGTGAATTCTGAATAAATAGCAGCCATTGAGCTCGATGGTGCAATAGACAGTATCTACTAACTATTAAGTTTTTAAGTGACTTAGATGGTTATTTGGGATGGTCCCTAAAGGTCTCTTTGAGTCAAACAAATATCTCAAGTCCTTCATCCATGGTTTTATGTCCACAGTTTTATAATGAAATTCTAAGTTTTCTGGAATAAAATATTAGACTGTTCATCTCATCTGATTTGGTTCTAAAGAGTTCTCTGGTGTCGGCCATGTTCCCATTTCTGACAACCTCGCCCTCTGCAGAAGTGCTCTGCAGGGCAGAGTTTTTCAAATCTCTCAGTCTGTGACCCACACTAATGAATAAATTTCATTTCACAACACAGTACACACACACATTAATGTATACGTAACTGAAATGCAAGTTTGCAAGAAAATGCTTAGGCTTTCTTCTTGTTACCTATGCTGACAGTTTCTATTTTATTTACTGTGATTTTAAAAAACACTGGTCATGACCAACTAAATTGACTTCATAACCCACCAACGATTGTGACCCAGAGTTTGAAAAACTTGTATAAAGTCTAAGAGCTGGGACTCCTGACAACACTGGGCAACAAGGAGCAAGTTTCTGAACTGCTCCAGGATCTAGTTGCACACTGGTAGAAGCGGATTAAATTATCTACAGCTTAGGGTCTCATAAAGTTTAATTTAGGACACCAAGTACAGGGTGCTTAATATTGATTTAAAAGACCATCCTCAAAAAAAATTGACCGTATCATTCAAATGGGGGCAATGAAGTCCCTGCACTGACGCTGGGTGTAGGTCCCAGCCCGGACAGAGCTGGGGTCACTGTGATTTTGCCGGTATCTTCTCCAGTCCTGGTGCTTGGCTTCCCCGTTAATGGTGTGGGCTCATCAGCAAACCAGAAAAGAACCTCAGAGCAATGAGAGGGGAGAGCAATGCAAGGGACCAAAGTACCCCCCAAAATATGAGAAGACTGGACTTCATACTCACGTCCAGGTGAGAATGAGTGCCCACAGCTGCAAAGAGAGAGGTAAGCCATGTCCTGCATCCTCCATTGAAAAGGCAAGTTCCAACAGCATCTATTTTAGAAAAACTATTTCATTCCAAGTGGCAAAAATATATTTAAAAAATAACTAAACATTTTGTTTCTTAAAGGAATACACTCTGCGTGTTTAAAAAAATCATTGTGAAAGAGCTCTTTCTCCAGCTAAGATGAATGAGAGATGTCACAATAGTTTGAAATAAATTGGCAGAAAACGTAGCTGGGCATTTTATCCGTAAGCAGGCATCCCGCAGGCTCCCTTGAACCTGGCTGTTGTCCTTCCTTGCCTTGGTCCTGAGAAAACTAAAAGCAGTTTTCAGATTTTGCTTCTACTGCTTCTAACCATGACGAGGGCAGCAGGGCATTAATGGAATGGTCGTGTGTGTTGTCCCTCTGCTATTCAGTCTCCCTCCAAAAGCCACCCCTGCACGCAGGTAGGTGAACCTCATGTATTTCCTTTTCTTTGCACCTCTTCAAACACACACACACACATACACACATTCAACAAAGAAGAAAGCAGAAGCTACCTTCGAGACATCTTCAAGGAGATTTTACTGGTAATCTTAAAGTAAAAGAGTCTAGAAATGCCTACTAGGAAAGAAAGAGCCCCTGGCTAGGAGGAATATGGCACCAACACCATGGCTCTCCAAACAGAATTCAAAATAGAAACTATACTATCCAAAACATCAGTTTAAAAAAATCCAATTTCAACTTTCTTCCTTTTGATCAATAAAACGTTTTGTAATATCAACTCTTTTGTAAGTTTCTGTGTGTGTGTGTTCATGGGTGTGTGCCCTGCATTGTCGGTGTCCTGACTGAGTGTCTGTTCTGCCGCTGAGTTCAGCTACCACGCAGTGCTGGAGAGGGGAGACGGTCCCAAGGCCGGGAAGTGGAAGGAGGTTGGTGAGAACTCGTGCCCTGCTCTGCCTTGGGTAGTGGGGAGAGTTTCTGAGAGAACGGCTTCAAACAGTTTCTAGAAAGTGTGGGCTCCAGACCCAGGGGTGCCCTGTCAAAGATTTGGGCACTCTGAGTGTGCGGGGAAGGTCCCTGCACACTGGGACAACAGACTGCCCCACTGGGTGGTGTCCCATGGTTGGCTCTTACACTGTATGTAAGATATACAACACTGGGCAGTCTCAACACTGACCAAGATTTAATTTCTTGCCAGCATGGCAGAATGGACTATAAGGTTATATTTTACACACTTGAGATTCTGGCCTGGTATTTAAACCTGCTCATTCCCGGACCCGACACCTGGTGGTACCTCTGCAGTTGTGGCTGAAATCGTCCTTCCTGTGAGAGGCAATTTCCTCCCCAGCCCAGCCAATCAGACTCTACCCCTTGGATATAAGCTGTCAGGTTGGTGTCTTACAAGCAGGACCTGAGCAATAGGCAAAAGATGAGCTGAATATCATACCAATCTCTGGGTTTGACGTTTCAGAAATAAACTAATCCTCCTGTTACAATGAGTCATCATCACACATCACATTGGGAGGATATAAGACAAGATGACACTTGGTGGGGACACATCTCACAGCAGAATGATGAATCATTTCAGACAGATGTTGTCCACCGCCCCCTCCTTCCCGGCTCCAGGCAAAGGAAGGAGTCTGTCCCTATCGGATCTGGGGATCAGATATTGAGGTGGAGGCTGAGAGAAAGAATGCTTTGTTATTTTAACAAAGCCCATTTCAAAGCACTGTCCCTCCCTGCTACTGTACTTATCAATAAAAAAACCAGATTATCATCAGAACTGGCCCAGCATTATTTTGTAAAGAAAGCCAGATCATTACTCATTGGGTTTTAATTACTGGGTTTAATTTTATCCCCGTCACCTCTTTTCTTTTTCTTCCTCTGAAGAAAATTCTTGGAAATTTCTCCCATCTTTTCTGATTTTATTATTCCCTATCTATGAGTACTAAATACCTAGTTTATTTTTTTTCTTAATTGGTTTTAAAAATTCAGTTCTAAACACCAGTCTCTATGAGTCACTTTGGTAATATCATCCCTCTGAATCCATAAGCAATGATTAATAGAACTAATCAGGGGCTTTTTTTTAATGAATGGATAGCTTATTAAAGTATTGCTGTTATAGTATAATATTAAACCATCTATCTGTAAATGTGGGCTTCCTGGAGTTTAATTGCTGAATGCACCATATTGAGAAGGCAAAGCCATTAGCTACTTGATAAAATGTGTCTATAGAAACCACACATGAAGTCTAAAGTTATAATCAGACCTGGAGTTCATCATCTCCCTCCTGAAACGTAACAGGAAGTAAGATGGAGAAGGGAATTGAGAAATTCAAACAAATCTTCAGTAATAGCAGGAAAAAAGAGCCTGTGGACATCGATCAGATCAGTGAGGGAGTCCATACCCCTTTCTCTTTTCAAATACATGACCTCATTCTCAGGTACAGTGTCATGGTAGAACAATACATCCCAATGCAATATTATATTGAACCTGAAGTACAATGTAGTCCTTCTAATAGTTTCAGATCAGAAACCCTGATGCATGGTGCAATGAGGAAGAGTGTAGTTATGGGTATAAACCCTCTTCACGTCACATTCATTCATGCATCCACTCATTCATTCATGCATGCATTTGTTCAATCACTCAGTCATTCATTTCTTCATGCATTTAGTCATTCAGTCAATATATTCTGTGCCAGTTGCTGGATATACAACAAAGCACAAAACATATATTTTCTATCTTTGTGAAGTATATTATCTAGTACACTCTGAGACTACTTCACATTAAAAAAAAAAAAACAAGAAAAAATTTATAAAAGCAAAAAACAACTGAAGAGAATTGAAGTGAATCTTAACTTAGACCTCCATAGCTACAAATAGAGGAATCAAAGAAAATTAGATAATCATCATTGTATTTCTTATGTGCTGACCTGCCATTTGCATGTAATTACTCTAATGTGTACAGAAACTGTCCAAAGCAGATCCTGTTCCCTTCTTTACAGCTGAGGAGACTAAGGGGCTGCCCAAAGTGCAGGGCTAGAAAGTCCAAGAAGTGGGTTTGAACCAAAGCCCTCATCCCTCCAACACCACACTCTCCTGTGCAGGGACTCCTGGGGGCAGAGGGCCTTTCCCCCAACTAAGAACCAGAATCATCACATTTGCATAACAGAAAAAGTCCTACCTAAAGCATATTGGCTTAGCTCTTCAAAGAAATGCTTCATAAAGCTATACCATCTTTTTCTCAAAAGCACTTGAAAAAGAACTTTTATATACAGAGATCAGTTCTGTTTCTTCTGAAATACTGCAGTAGATGATAGCATTTGTCACCCCTATTATTAAAGTCCACACAATAACTCGTTTTGCTAAGCTTAAATGCTTTCTTATGTTAAATACATAACTCATCGTGTTTCTCCTTTTGCTCTAGCTTCTAGGAACTTCCAACGTAAAATCTGTGATTTCAGTTTAATTTCTTCATTTGTTCATTCAACAAACATTTATGGGAAATGATCACTTTAGTGTATTACCATATCCCTGCCTCAAAGGCCTTTTGATTTCCTCCTTATCTTTATTGGACCTGCTTTTCTATTACATGTGTATTATAATGCATTTTAGTAAATGTGTACTTTGGAAGCAATCAGGAGAGTACAAAATGTAAATGATGAATAGACAAGTAAAACAGTTTTACTGTAAATATGGTAGAATCTGAGACATCCTGCAGCCGGGGACAAAGAGCACAGGGCTTAGAATCACTGACTCCAGGTTCACATCTCAGTTCTGACCCACTCACAGTGTGAAGTGAGACAAATTACACTTTCTGACCCTCAGTTTTCCCATCTGTAGAATTCTCACATAAAATATTTATGAAAATTAAATAAGAAAACCGTATATAAAGCATCTAGCACTGCCTAGCACATAGTAAATGTTTAACAGTCACTACCTGTGATTAAAGCAGGTAAATATATAACAAATAATTCCACCCATAAGTATCCATACTCTAAGGTGGATTGAGCTTCGTTTCCATGGCGGAAAAAAAAAAGGACAATTTTTAAACGTCACATTTTTAATTAATTTAAACCATTTCACTTTGGTCCTCTCCAAGATTCTCGGCAATGTTCCATCACCCCTGGTTGCTGAGCCCTCTTGTCTAATTATAAACCAAGTTCTGGCTTGTTAGCAGGAATGATTTTTCTCAGGCTCTGTTCTGTAAACAATACCAGAGAAATCACAGATGCTTTGAAAACTAGGAGGGCTTCCTCAGTCTGCATTTTTTTTCATCTTAAAGACCCCATAAATGGCACTGTCTTTAAAAGCTGCATATTTGCCAGCAATAAGTACAGCACCTTCAGCTTTCCTCTTTAAGAGCCCGCCTCACACCGCCATGTGGTTGGTTTGTTTTCCCATGCCTGCCTCTCCCATGCTGAACTTGTTGAGAGCTGGCATTCCACATTCATCTCCTGTTCCTAGTCCAGTGGTAGGTATATAGTCAGTGCCTAGAAAATATTTGTTGAATCAATGAATGAACCAATCAGTGAATGAGGGTGAGGATCATATTTAATATATTGTGTTGTCTTCCCAAAGCATCCATTATAGTGAATGAGTGAATACCATTTAGATGAGTCCAATTGAGGTACAAAGAACATATTTTTTTAAAGTGAACATGTTTATTCTTTTTTTTTAAAGATTTTATTTATTTATTTTCAAAGAGAGGGGAAGGGAAGGAGAGAGGGAGAAAAATATCAATGTGTGGTTGCCTCTCACATGGCCCCCACTGGGGACCTGGCCCACAACCCAGGCATGTGCCCTGACTGGGAATCAAACCGGCGACCATTTGGTTTGCAGCCTGTGCTCAGTCCACTGAGCTACACCAACCAGGCACAAAGAACATTTTTTTTTTTTTTAAGATTTTATCCATTTATTTTCAGAGAGAGGAGAAGGGAGGGAGAAAGAGCAATGTATGGTTGCCTCTCACATGGCCCTCACTGGGGAGCTGGCCTGCCCAGGCATGTGCCCTGACTGGGAATCGAACCGGGACCCTCTGGTTCCCAGCCCGCGCTCAATCCACTGAGCTACACCAGCCGGGCAAGAACATTTTTAATAATAATAATTTAAACATAATTCTTTTAGCCTAAACTACAAAATAGTAACTTTTTAAAATCCCAGAGTCAATTTTTAGAGAGCATTCAAAGCCACACCCAGCATTTAAAAGTTTGGATTTCCTTGTCTATTCTCACCAAAACTCTCAAACAAATCTCGCTAAGGTCTCATAGTGTTCTGGGCATGGTGTTCCACTTTCTCCCTTAGTGATGGGAAGCTTGGGCAGAGAGGCGGGAGTGGACTCCTCAAAGATCAGACTGAGGTTAGTAAGGCCTGCAGCTGGAGCCTGGCTTAAGTTTTTCCTAGAACTCAAGTATCATGCCTGGGAGATATGGACGAGGCCCAGGACACTCTTGGGAAATAACTCTTCCAAAACTGTGTTCAATGGCAACAAGCCAGTGGAATGCTGAGAGGTGATTCCGAGGACTTTCATTCATGAACTGTTCATTTTCTCAAGTGGCCTGTCTCCCTGTCACGCATGACAACGGCTCACACGTGAAACAGCTCCACCCTGGGTTTCCACACACACCCATACATAAAACCCAGCCTTGCAGTGCCTTTCTTTGGAGTGGCAGGCTTGATGGAAGTTTGGGGAGTTCACACTTCCGTCAAGTAACTTGGTACCCCTCCATCGTTCCTCTCTGTAGGAAAAAAGTCCAAATATCTTTGTTTACCTGTGCAGAGAAACATCTAAACTCCCTTTATTCTACCTTCTCTTTCTAGTGTTTGCTCTGCTGCTTGTATTTTCACACTCAAATGACTTATAAAGATATTTTCCTAAACAAGGCATTTCTCTCCCTAAGAAGTATCTCATACCTACTGTGAAAGAATGATTTTTGCCTCCACCCAGCAGGAAAATGGGGACATCTGTAATCGTATCAACAATAAAAATAAAGAAAAAAAATCGGGTCCTGGCTGGTGTGGATTAATCGGGCCTAGCTCAGTGGATTGAGCGCGGGCTGGGAACCAAGGGGTCACCAGTTCAATTCCCAGTCAGGGCACATGCCTGGGTTGCGGGCCAGGTCCCCAGTGTGGGCCACATGAAAGGCAACCACACATTGATGTTTCTCTCCCCCTCTTTCTCCCTCCCTCCCCCTCTCTCTAAACATAAATTAATTAAAAATCCTATTTAAAAAAATAGACAAGGGAAATAAAAAGGCTGAAGTAAAACTTAACAGTATTATTCAAAAAAGAAAAAAAGAATGATTTTTGCCACTTGAGTAGATTCCCAGTATCCACTCATCCGTTCTGCGCGTAGCATGGGCACCCCTGAGCTTTAGCTGTGCACACAGCCACCCAGAATAAAGATTATCTTGTTAAGCCTCCTTGCTGCCTGGTGTAGCTGTGGAACATAAGCAGAAGCGATGTGAACGACTTACTAGTCATGTCCTTGCAAGGAAGGAGCATGCCTTCCACTTCCTTTGTATCTCCTTCCTACGGGATGAAACGTGGGCATGGCGGTGAAGGCTGCAGCAGCCTCCTGGGCCCTAAGAGGAGGTGGCGTGTTGAGAAAGACAGAGCCACAGGACATCAGGAATCAGGTCCCCGCCACCGTGGCGCTGCTATTTCAGTCTGAACTGCTTCTACTCAGATTGTTATGTGAGAGAGAAACAGACTTTTTTCTTGTTTCGGCTACTTTAAATTTTGTTCTTTGCGACAGCCATTAAACTAGTATTCTGCCTAATCTACTTCTTTACACAGATATTGGCAAACACCAAAGCATCAGTAAATACTGTGATAGGCATTCTAATTAGATTATCCACTAGACTAAGCCTCGCTCATTTCCTTTCTATTGCTCTTTTGTTTTCCCTTTTCACGTAGAATGTTTCTGCAGACTCTCTTCAAGTCAGCAGATCTCTATCGTTTGGGGTTATAAATAAAAATTTTAGCATTTTATATGCAATGTGATTTTTTTCCAACCATTTCCAATTAATATTGCATGCTTCTGAATTTCATTTTAGTTTACACTTTTAGTTAAATTTAAATTTTTTATTTAAATTTTGCTATGCTTACGATTATTTCTTTCAGGTTTTTTTTTTCTATACGTTTTAGTATGAATTATTCAACCATACAGAAAAACAGAATATCTTCTTTAAAAAACCAAGAAGAAATAACTAACCAACCATATTAAAGAAATCTTAAGATTCTGTCATATTTGGTTTAGTTGAACTTTATGCATATCAGGCAGCGATTTGCCTTCTTGTTCAAGATTAGGCTCTCATTGATTCATTTACATTCTATTTTATAATTTCTCTGCACTGTGTCCATTCTAACACCAGGGCAACTGCTTCCATGTTTTCTAGAATATGTGTCTAGAAATGAAATTGTAGTGTTTTAGTAGTTTTTGCACACTTTCAACTTAAAGTGACTTTGCCGAGTTGCTCTGCAAACTTGCTCTGCCAATTTATACTCTCATTTCTCTATATCTTCACTAGCATATGTATTGTTAGGTCTTTTACTTATAAAGTTTTTTAAATATATTTTATTGACTATGCTGTTACAGTTGTCCCATTCCCCCCCTTTATTCCCCTCCCACCCACATTGTCCCCCTTTAGTTCTTGTCCATGGGTCAATGAATAAGTTCTTTGGCTTCTACATTTCCTATACTATTCTTAACCTCCCCCTGTCTATTTCTACCTACCATTTATGCTACTTATTCTCTGTACCTTTTCCCCTCTCTCCCCCTCTCACTCCCCTGCTGATAACCCTCCATGTGATCTCCATTTCTGTGATTCTGTTCCTTTTCTAGTTGTTCGGTTTTTTACTAATATGATGGATATGCAATGGTAACTAATTTTTATTTGTATTCTTTAATTACTGGTCAGGTTTATTTGCCTTCAGTTTTCCTATTCTGTGACTTGCCTCTTTATATTCTTTGCCCATTTTACTAATTGCCTCATCTAGATTTTTTTTGTTTTGATTTGTAGCTATTCATTACATATTTGGGATCTTAAACTTGATATTTATATGCACTGAAAATATATTCTCCCGGTCTATGGGCTGTCTTTTCACTTTCTGCACAGAATTAAAACATTTCAATGTAAGTTATTCTTCCCTTTGAATTTTGCTTTTGTCTTCTAATAAAGAAATCCTTTCCTAACCTGATGTCATAAAAAACATTCTTCAATATTTTATTCTAATAATTTTTAAAGTTTTGGTTTTTTACATGTAGATCTTTAAGCCATGGAGAAGTAAATATAAATCTAAATGTTTTAATTTTGGGAATACCCAATTATGGCTTTTATGACATTTGAGGATCTGGTGAAAGAAAAAACATATGATCACATTTTGAGAAAGTAGAGTATCCAGAAAAATATTAGCAGTAGCTGAAAGAATTCTGTCATATGTGCTTTGTTCTGTTTTGTCACTTGTTAAGGACTTTTAGGATCCCTTCCTCCATTCCTCGTGCAGCATATGATCCTTAGTTTATGCCTGAGCTCAGCCTTTGCACCCCTGCAGCTGTGCTTGCCCTCACACACACGCCAGCACTGGTCACTTGCCTTTCCTCCCTGACTGGAGCAGTCCCACACATGGCTCGCATCCCAGCTACTGCCACCATTGCCTCATATGCTAATGTCTCCAATTCCCTCAGCCTTCCCAGGGACCGGGCCTGGCCTTAGGCGTGGACTTTTCTGTGCCAGTTGTGTGGGAGCGGTAGCGTGCCCAGTGTGCAGGCCCAACCTGACCGAACCCCATGGCGACACTGGTTTTCCCAGCCAATGGTTGTCCAGAAGGATTGGGTAATACAAGAGGCAAGTGAGGGAGACCCAATGCCCTGCAGGGCAGACTTTCATTAATGAGCCAGAAGATGGAAACAAGTTTACAGATAAATGTCATGCCCTTATTTTCGTTCCCCTGAGGACTGTCCAGAAGCACCCGGGAGATGTCCCATGTTAGCGAGCAATGTTTTCTGGAGAAGGTGTGCCTAAGCTTGGCAATGCACCAATTTGTATTGCTTTCCCTCCTTCTCTGCTTTATTCCCTTTCTCCCCTCCCTCTTGCACCCTCAGGATTGCATCCTCTTCTCCAGCAAGCTTTGGCATGAAAGGTTTGCTTCATGTTCTCTTTTCTAGGGTTCCTACCCTAAGAGAGTTTGCTTAAAATATTAAAACAGGCATCATCCATCAGTAACTATAAATAAAAATTTTTATTAAAACTGGTAAAAATTTCTGTTATAGGTATTAAAACTACAGTATGTAGAGTCTATAAATACTGTATAATGAGTTGGTTCATTGACAGATTGATCATTTGGTCATTTGGCTTGCTTCTATTCAAGGGCTGATAAGGCGGAGTACAAAGATCTGAGCCACATTTAGAAGACACATCGGACAGGAATTTGTCACTGACTAAATGTGAGAGTCAAGGGACAGGTGCTATTAAGAAATGATGGGTTTTGTTTTGGGCAACTGAATGAAGGTCAATGTCATTCATCTCATTAAAGCAGAAAGAGGTTTCTGTGTGTGATATGACAGGACCCCAAGGTTTAAGCAGAAGACTGTCAGGGAAAATTATGAGTTCACGAAATCTAAAACTTTCGAGATGTTCTGTAGGCATCTACAAAAATGGGCCTAGACTTCATAAAATAGATCTGGGCTGAAGACACTGATTTTTGAGTACTATAATTGATACTACTGCCCAATCATCCACAACCACTCTCCCCTTGCAAACAGAACTCTAATTTTGTTCAGACAGTGATGTACCCACTTCAGGGAAATGAATAAAAATTGGTTAATTCAACCATGGTAACCCCATTCTTCTTTGTCACTGAATGGCTGAAGTTACATACATGAGCCACTTCTAAGGCAAGTGAAGTCTACTGGGGAACTCCTAGGAAAAGTTTTACCCCCTGATAAGACAGAGAGAGCATTAAGAAGAAAGCTCTTTTATGCCTTCAAAACCCACTTCCATCCCACTCTCCGTGCTCTATGTGGGGACGTGAGGTTTGGAGCTTCAGCTGCCATGTAGAAACTGGCAAGATGGCTCTGCAAACAGCAGAGCTGGAGGGTGGAAGGAGCCATGGTACCAAATGGTATCTCTGAGCCCCCGAGCCAACCCAGGAACAGACTACATCCAGGCTTCTTGTTCTGTCAGATACTTAAATGTCATCACTGGTAAACCATTAGTGGGTACACTGCTGTTTGCAGCCAAAATCTCCCTAAATAATATAAATATTATCTGTACACCCCTGATAACTGGAGCCATAGGAATGGATGAGACCAGCAGAAAAAGGTCTCGAATAAAAGTCTGAAAAATACCAATGTTTAAAGCACAGAGAAGAGAGAAATCTGCCAGCAGGTATAAGAAGAACTAGCTCTAGAGATGTTAACAATCCCACAAAACAAATGTAACCGTAATCATAATCTAGTAGCACCATTAAAAAATAGGTTAAAAGCCATGTAATTGAAAACTGTTGATGTAGCTCTTTAGTTGCAAATCTGTTCAAATATTTGGCCAAAGATAAGGTACAAAACAGAGGACATAGGCTTTTTTTTTTTTTTAATCTAAATAAAAGTTGCTTTTTAAAAAAAAATTCTGGGAGCTTCATTCCTTTTTCACCCCATTACTCCAATCAAGAATGAGTCTGGAGTCATTCACTGATAAATGAACATCTTCAGATTCCACGCTTAAGAGTTCTCTATGGGTCTGTGTCATGACATTCCCCTGGCCATGAGAAATTGTGCTTGTCAGCATGAAGCGAGGCTGGTGAATAATTTTGACAACATCACACACCAAATTAGTGAACTGGCCAACTTCAAATTTCTCCTCCAGCTACTGTTTTTGCCAAGTATTTAATTGTGAATGGATATGATAAAGTTACCCGCCCTCTCCCTTCACTTAGAATAAATATTTGCAGGCTTGCTGACATTACACTATCCATATAATGCACTTATTCTTTCACTGCTGTTGAGGACGTAAGAGAATACTCTGCTGGACCACAGTGTAAAAGACGAGGTCAGGAATACTTCATGTGAGATAATTGTGCGATTTTAGAAATGTTCAAGGTAAACTAATTTAGCACTAGGAAAAAGAAAGGACATGGGAAAGAGCTCTGAGGTCACACGTAGTTAGTGTTGAATTTCAGCCACACCACTTAGAAACTGTGAGAAATTAAGCATGGTACTTACACTTTCTGAATCTCAGTTTCCCCTCTGCCAGATAAGGATAATAATATGAACGCCATAGGGTTGTTCTGAGGACTAAATTACATCTCCAAAGAGCTAGCACAGTGCCTGGCTTATGGTACATTTTTGATAAATGACTAAAAGTTCTACATCAGCACATTTATAGATTGTTTTAATATTAAAAAGTTTATTGAGGCTAAATATCTGTTCAGTATATTGCAAAAAAACATTTTCCCAAGTAGCCATACATTTCCTAACTTTGTATAAAGTGTCTTTTTTATGATTTCAGTCATACGTGGAATCTAATGAGAAAACTGAACTAACAAGCAAAACAGAGAGACTCATAGACGGAGAGCAGATGAGAGCTAGTGGTGGGGGGAGGTGGGGGGTGGAGGGACTGAGCAAAAAGGAAAAAAGACTCACGGACGTGGACAAGAGTGTGGTGAATGCTGGGGAGAGGGGCGGGGTTAAGGGGACGAAATGGAAATGGAAAAAATATAAAAAAGGTTAAATTTTTTAAAAAAGGGTCTTTCTTTTGACAAAAAATTTTCATTTGATGCAGTCAACTCTGTCCAATTTTTTTCTCTTTATGGATTCTGTTTTTGCCATTTTCAAGATTTAAATATGTTGTCCTGTATTTTTTCTGAATACTTTCTTGGTTAAGTATAAGCAATTAATATGAGACTTAGAGTTAGATTATGATCAAAAGTTATTTTTTCCAAATTCATATCCAATATTCTCCTTTCTAGCATGCTATTTGGAATGACAACTTTGCCGTTCCATAAATGTATGCCTCTGTTTCTAAACTTCATCCTCTGTTTCATTGATTGATTTATCTATTTTCTTATAGTATCACATTGTTGTAATTAATATCAACATGATATTTTTGATATCTAGTAAGGCAAGATCACCACTGTTCTTCTTTCTTAAAGTACTTTTTATTCTAGCCCAGTTTTTTTTTTTTAATCAGTTGAACTTTAAAATCAGTTTATTAGCTTGTCTTTATAAATCCATCTGTAATCATTCCTGGAATTAGATTGAATTGATATTTTTATGTAACTCAGTCCTCTCCTCTAGAACTATTTATTCAAAACTTGTGTGTCCTTTAAAAGAGCTTTCTATTCATTTCTTGTTAGCTTTATTGATACATATATTGAATAGTTTTTATTGCTCAGCAAAATTTTTGTTAGAGTCTTTTGCTATACATGTTATAGTTTTATTGCTAAGATAAAATAAATAGGAGTTTTATTTTATATTTTCTAATGGATCATCACTGACATAGAGGGAAGTTTATTACAAAATCATAAGCATGTAGTTCTGTAACATACCAATATCACACCCAGGCACACCATATGACGTTTTAGGTGAAATGTTCAAATTAAAACTATAAGTTATTACACCCATCTGATTACCCTACTAACCACACTCAAGCAGGACTTGCTTCTGCCAGACTCTGTATTACCATGTATGCAATCTTCTGAATTTCTGTATTAGTCTTACTAGTTTCTCCATTGTTTTCCTTGGCTTTAAAAAAATAGAACATCAGGTTTTTACCAATAGTGACAATTTTATCTTTTCCACTTAAATACTTGTACTTTCTTTCTTCTTGTTCATTGGTATTTTTAAGCCCTCCAGTACCCCGTGGAACAGTGGCAGACTCGACAGGCCTCCTCGTCTTCTCTTCTGGCACCGGCAGACCTTTTTCTGCTGTTTCACCGTTAAGTACAAGGATTTTTTTTTCTAACTCTAGTTTTGCTAAGAGGTTTTATCAGGAACAGGCATCGAATTTCATCAAATGTCTTTTCAGCATCTATCTACTTCCATCTGTTAATAAATATCGTTCTGAATATTGAAGCATCCTCATATTTCCTGGAATAAACCCTACTATGTTGTGACATTATTTTTCTACATTGCTGTAGTTAATAAGCTAATGTTTTTTAAAAAAAAATTTCATCCATTTATAAATGGGGTGGGCATCAATTTTCCCTTGTATGTGTGCTTTCTGTGCCTGTTCTTAGGTGACCGTCTCTCAGCTCCAAGCCGCCCCCTCTGCACTTTGATTTATGATGCTGGGGCTGGATCCCCCCCAATCGCATGTCTGCTTTGCCAGCTGGCTTCTCCTGAGTCTCTGGCTAACAAAGGAGACTGAAAGGCCTGAGGAGGAAGAAGGGATTTGCTCCTTCCTGACAGCTTGCTATGATCTTCCTGTCTGCTTCCTGTTCCTGTGCACGGTATCCTGGCAACGCTTCTTCACCCCAGCAGCAGCAGCTCCTTTCCATAGCAACAGCTGCATCCAGTATGTGGTTTTTCCAGCACTTGGAGAACCAGCCTCAGCCTGCTCCATACCCAGCCCAACCCTCCCAGACACCATCACTGGTGGGGCTGCAGCTTCTCCTCAGAAATCTGCTTCAGTTCATGGGGACCTGCCTCCAAACTTCTATATTTTAATGCATTCAACTTCTTCCCTTTATTTCTTCACGCCCTGGGAAGGAGACATTCTGCAACTACCATAATTGTAACACCTTAGAGCTCTCTTTTGGGGTAGCTGGGTAACAACTTTACATGGAGTTATCAATTCTTTCCATTATTTCATCCTTTTTCAACAACTGGCAAAGTTTCTATCTCCTGACAGGACCTTCACTGGTTCACTGTCTCTGTCTGGCTTTGATAAGAGGGTCTGGCAGCCCCTTTGACTGAATTAGAAAGCTGTCCATATTTTTTCATCTGTTCCTTGAAGATCAATAAAACTCTCCTATAGATACTTCTGGGCTTGGTGCCTTTTAATAAATATATATTGAAATTAATTTTCAATTTCTTTTTTTTTAAAGATTTTATTTATTTTTAGAGAGAGGGGAAGGGAGGGAGAAAGAGAGGGAGAGAAATAGCAATGTATGGTTGCCTCTCACGTGGCCCCCACTGGGGACCTGGCCCGCAACCCAGGCATGTGCCCTAGACTGGGAATCGAACCAGGACCCTTTGGTTCCCAGCCCGCGCTCAATCCACTGAGCTACACAAGCCAGGGCTTCAATTTCTTTTATAAATATAGGTCTCTTCAATTTTTCCATTATATTTTCTTGAGTCAATTTTGATAATCTACTGTATTTTCCAAGAAAATCATCAATTGCAACTTGAGTTTCAAATTTGTTCTTATTAAGCTGTTCACCGGGTTCTCCTAGAATTTACTATCACTCATAGTCTAATTTGCACAGCTATGGAAGTTTTAGATTCAAAATCAAATTCTTTCAGGCCTCTGAAATTCTGGTCCACTGTCTTTTCGCATTCTGACAACGAGAGGCTGTTTAGTACTCAACTTCTTTTAGAGGTAAGAATTTTTACAGCGTGGATTTGGTTGCGTTCACTCTGCTCTGGGCCCTTTCAGTGTAAGAGCACGTGTCTATTTAGTTCTAGAATATTTTTTTCCTATTGCTTTGAAAATCTTTGATAATTTCCTGTGTCCGGAAATCTTATAAAATAAATACTGGACTTCCACATCCACCCAATGATGAAGCAACAGGGACTGAATTTATGCTCTTGCCTTAAACACCCTCAAAACTGGACTAAATCTATGCAACAATGGTGTTTAGTTATTGGGTAACAGAATTTAGGATGATCATCCTGAGAAAAGTGGAACAAGTGAGGTGAACCTAATGACGGCCCAGCTGACCTGCCAGGAGGCGATGTCCAGGCCACAGCGCAGGGAGGATGTAGCCAAACAAAGGACTTGGCAATCTTGCTGAGCTGAAGAGAGAGATGTCAGAGCTTAGGAAGGTACCATTGCTCAGCTATCAGAATGACAAAAATTAAAAATTATGACCACATTTTCTGTTGGTAAGACTATAGGGAAACAGGTACCCATATGCATGCTGGTGGGAATGCTAACTGGCAAAAATCTCAGGAAGGAAATTTGGCAATACATTACATAACTACATATGTACTTAACTTTTGAACCAGCAGTCCCACTTCTAGAAATCTACCTTGAAGATACATATGCCTTTAACAATAAAAAATATGCATACATATACTTATATGGTTATTCATTATGTCATTGTTTACAACTGCAAAATAATAAGCGTAAATACTCAAATATATGAGACTGGTTGGATAAATAATGAGGCATCCACACAATGGAGTATTATGCTGCAAAAAAGAATCAAAATAAGGAAAATTTCTATGAGCCGATAGGGACTAGTCTCCAGGATATATTACCAACCAAAAAGAAGTGAAGATCAAGAGTGTGTATAGCATGTTATCCTTCCTGAAAGAAAGAAAGAAAGAAAGATATATAAGAAAATATATTGTACATGTTTCTGCTCATTTGTGCAAAAGAAATCCAAGAAAGATAAACCAGAAACCACTGAGATTATCTGCAAGTATTGGTGGGAATGAAGGAAAAAGAAAGGGGGAAAAGGGAATGAGGTAGTCGGGAGGAGGTGAGTAGGACACTTCTCTGAATGTGTCAGTTGGGTAGCTTTGACTCTTAGAATCATGGTAATATTTCATATGCCAAAACATAATCAACCAACATCCATTAAGATGAGTGTATGCATGGGGTGGGGGGAGGAGGGGCCCAAAACGCAATACAATCAGTAACAAGCGAACCTAACTGTACTATAGGTGAATAATATAGCCATACTTGCTGCATCCCTGCAAAGCCAAATCAAAATGCAAACCATACAGCAAGAACTCATTGTTCAAGTCTATGGCTGCCTTATAGTGAGATATCTAACTTTGTTCTCATGCTTTTCCCTGCCTGCGCCTCTGGAGCCCTCCAATTGTTTTACTGGGTTGTGGTCATCTGTCGTCACCCTAAGTGACATCTTTAGTTAGCACCTAGAGAAGCTGTCGGTTTAGGAAAACATGTAATTTCTAGATTTGATTCTTAGTTTCAGAAAGATCTACTCTTGGGTGGAACAACATGCCCTGCCAAACAGGGGACAGAGAATGACAGAGAGTGGCATAGAGTTGGTGGAAAAGGAAACTGTCTCTCATCAAATAAAGCACACTGCATTGGCTGAGAAGATTTCAAATCATTAGTTTCCGCATAACTTCCAAACGCTCTTCATGCTCATTAACACAGACTAATTATAGTTAGCTTTTTCAGTCTAATCAAAGTTGGAGAAGTAGGCACTGGTTTTAAAAGCCTGAGTGCTTAAGTGACTCGCGGTTGGGGACCTTAAACTCTCAGCTTATCATCATATGTTACGTATAACGTTGAGAAATGATCAATCATCAGGAAGTATTTTTTTACCTTTAAAAATATCGACCTGCTGATTTCGCCTGTAGCAATTTCTCACAAGGAAATCACCAAAGACTCATGCAAACATTTACAAGGATTACAGCGTCATTTTTCATAGAACAAAAGAGGAAAATGCTTAGGTGTCCACAATAGAGAATGGCTAAGGGCATTAGGTTCAGCCATACTGTGGTATACTATGTATCCATTAAAGTTTTCCCAAACCAGTTAATGATGTAGGGAAATACTCAGAATATTAGAAAATAATGCTACAGGGAATTTTGCCTGTATTATGCTGCCTGCTTACAGAAAAATGTTAAGTAACAATAGCTTAGAGGTATTTTCATTTTAAGTTTTTTTTAAAAGCAGGATAAATTTGTATTCTGTACAGCTCAAGCAATATATATGTGTGTCTATTTACATATATTGCTATATATATATGCATTCATATATTTGTGTATATATTTATACAAACATACACAGAAAAAAGCCTAGAACAATTAACAAGGAAGATAAAAAATAACTAGATGGAAACACACCAAAATATTAACAATGCAATAAAATAGATGATCATTGTTTTCTTATTTATATTTTAGATATTTTCCAAATATTCTGCACTAAACATGAATTACTTTTACTAATTCTATTTTTCTTATTGCTCCAATAATCTTGGAGACATATTGACCATTTTTGTCTAAAACCCTGTATCCAATCCATCAGCAAACCTGTCAACTTTACCTTCACAAAAGTCCAGAATCTATTCATGCACCCACCACCTCCCCTTATCATTATCAGTCACTGGATTTCTGCCATAGCTTTCGTTCTGGTCTTTCTGTTTCCACACTTGCCCTCCCATACCCACCTGAGTCTCCAGAAGGACCAGAAGGAGGAGTTAAAAGAGAAAATGATGGGAGTAAATCAGAGTCTCATTTAGAGAGCAACAAGCTAAAGTCTAAAGGGGAGCATTTCCAATGGGGAATTGAAGGAAATGTGATACACTTCAATGAATCTCAAAGTCTAACATTGCATATGAAATTGTGTGCTTATTCTGCACTTAAATTACACATCTCATCTCCCATTATCCACACAAAACACACAGTGAAGATCTTTTATATGCAGTTACCTTGAGTTCATGGTGCTTTGGATTGCTTGTAGTAAAAGCCACTCAGATCTAGCACAGAGAAGGGAGACAAGATGACAAAATGGGGAACAGGAAAGAAACTGGAATAAGAAATGACCAACGAGAATGCTCAGTAAGCTTAGGGCTGGGCACTGAATTTCCCACAGTACGTGCAATGAAGGCTTGGGCCATTTTATTCCTATATGAAGAGAAAAGTGGACCCCGAAAGTCCGGGGAGCATAAGGACATCCACTTGGGCATTATGTCACATTAATATAATATCAGGAAAAAGATGGGTCGGACAGATGCCAGTTCCACATTGTTTTCTAATTGGTTTCATGTGAGTATTTCATGAGCCGAGGAACGGAACAGGTGTAAGAAAAGAGTCATAAAGTGAATGAATTAGTGAGTTAAGAAGGAAGGAGGGAGGGAGGAAAAAAAATGAATGACTGACTGAGTGAATGAATTTACAGATAACAATAAGAATGGCTAGTGCTTCTGGAGCATTTACTATACCAAGTACTCTTCCAAGTGCTTTCATTGTATGAATTCATTGACTTGAGATTAGAATTCAATTCCCCCGGCTTTACGTATCTTGTATACTTTCATTATCAGCTTCACCAGTGACCAGATTTATGGGCCAAGAAACTCTCTAATAAAACTAATAAAAGAAGCAAATATCCTTAATTAAAAAGAGGATGCTCATCGAGGGCATTCTTAGATAAGTGGTCCAGGTGTTGTTGACTTATAAAAATGCATATGAGCGCCAGAGGCTAGAAACTCTGAGGGGATGTCCTCAACATTCCACTGTATGAACAACAAAAAACGTCAGGCTGACTCAAAGCAAGGTAATCATCCTGTTAATTTAGGCCTCCTCAAAAGCTGCTTGTTTTGGCAGTTGTCTTAGATTACTAATACTAAATATAAAATACAAACAATATACTGAAATAAAACTACAGAGATTTATATATTTTCCCTAAAGTTCTTTAAGCGCATTCTCTTTCATTGAGTCATCTGACAAGTATTTATTGAGCAAGACTATGTGCCAAGCACCCCTTGAAGTGCTGGATATAGCGGTCATGCAAAATCGCTGCTCTGCAGAGCTCACACTACCTCACAACTGAGGCAGCAGGACTGTAATCCCTATTTTATAGAAAAAGAAGCTAGGGCTCACCAAGGTTAAGTGGTTCTGGTTATTGTCAGCGAGATAATAGCACTAGACATTGATTTTTAATATTTAGAATTTAAAACACGATACCTTGTATAGAGTAATTGTTTTACTCTACTATAAAGTATGTTGCCATGTGCCACACACACATTGTGAAGGTTCTTGGACCCCCCGTGCCCTTTGTGGCCATTGCTTAGAGAGTTTGAAGCAGGAAAGTTATAGGCATTGATTTCTCTCTTTCTCTCAAGTCCCTCAGTAGATCTTATCCAGAACCCAATAGCTTCCCTCTACGCTCACTGGTACCTCCAGTGTGGCCTAAACCAGCATCATCTCTTTTCCAGATTACTCAACCCTAGCCAGTGTTGCCATTGTTCTCCCCTTCCCTTTCCTCCACACAATAGCCCAAGGGATCTTTCTAATATGTAAGTCAGATTCTGTCTCTCCTCTTCCCAAAACCCTACGAAGTCTCCCCCACTTCACTGAGAGTTAAAGCCAATCAGCCTCTTTCCAATGGCTTAGAGGGCCCTGCAGGGTCTGCGCCCCATTTCACGTGACCTCATCTCCTCCACGCTCCTCTTTCACTTCGCCGTTCCAGTCACACTGACCTGCTCCTGCGTCTCATACCCACGGGGCACGTTTCTACCTCAGGGCCTGTGCACTAGCTCTTCTCTCTGCCTCAGAAACTTCATCCCAGCTATTTTCAACTTCTTCAAGTCTTTGCTCAAGTATTACTTTTTAAATGAAGGCCCTGACTACTCTATTTGAACTTGGCATACTCTCAGATACTTCCAATCCCCCTTACTTGGCTCTATTTATTTTTCTCATTACACTTAAAACCTTCTTAAATATATATATATATTTTTTTTATATATTTTTTTCCTTTAGGGTGTTGTCTTTCTTTCTCTACAAGGGCAGAAATAGCTCTCCCTTTTATTTGCTTTTATATTCCCCAAAGCTAGAATAATGCCTGGTCTATTGTAGACACCTGGAAAATATATGTTATCATTATTATTTGTGAGTGTCAAGGGACAGAAACTTTAGAGAAAGAGATTTTCTTACTTGGAGACACCAGACTCCAGAGAAAGAGATCAAACATTTTCAAAGACAAAGAAAACTAGATTTGAATCTTTTCTAGAAAACTAGAAAACTAGATTTGAATGGCTAGATTTGAAAACTAGATTTGAATGGCTAGATTTGAAGCTCTGCCATTTATTTGGACCTTTGGCAAGTTACTAAGACTCTGTGAGCCTCAAGTCTGTTGAATGGAAGAATGGGAAAAATAATACTTAGCTCACAAGGCTGCAGCACTGATAAAGTTGTTGCAATATAGAGAAAGTATCTGGTAAACTCAGAGGACAATTAGTACCAACTGTCGCGAATTAGTTTTGTCTTAACTTTGGCCAAATTCTTAGCGAACAGTATGGCTCTGTACACATGACTTCCCCTTTTGGAAGTTCAGTTCACACAGCTATCTCATGAAGGGCCCAAGCCCATGACCCCCGTGGCTTGTAGATTTCCGGGGGGGAGCCGGTGGGAACCCTGAGTCTCACAAGACATTGCTTCACCCTTTCCAATGATGGGTTAGCTAATCTGCCACTGTGCTGTTCATTACTGAGCTCTTTAAAAGTCAACAGATAGTAACAGGAGATAAATAAAACCTTTGTCACTTGCTGCTGCCTCAGTTTTACACAAGCGCTGCCAAAATGAGTTGCAACAGGAACCTTTGAACAGAAGCAGTCAAATGGTATGTGCTGATAAACGTTTGTTTAGAATGCAGCCCTTTCTTTTCCTGGAATTTCTCAGTAATTAACCAACAGCACTAAACAAGACCCTTTCAGACAGCTGTTGAGTAGTTATTCCCAAAATTCTTCCCACTAGGCAGGCCCCCCTTTTCCCCAACAACCTCTCCCACATAAATGCAGATTTCCAAAGGTTTTTTTTTCTAACAAACTGCATTCACCAAGTGATAATTCTATATTTTTTACATTAGTTGAACTAATGAGTAGAGTCAAAATCTTATGCTCATTAGAATGTCCAAATCAGCATGAGCTGACATCCTTTCATACTACATAGCGATCCTTCAAGCTGAAAACAAAGAAATTTGATGTTTTAGATGCTAGCCTGATCAGGCTCATTTGAACTATATTAATTTATTCATTCAATACATATTTAACATGTTAAGTGCGGCATCGTTAACACCGATGTGGCACTTTCTGTTCAGGTGGCGTTGGTCCCCAGGGACTGAGAGTGGACTTTTTGTTTGGGCGACATCGGTGCGTGGGACCGGCCGTATCAAGGTTAGAAAATAAATGTTGCCATTTTATGAAGTTTTGCATTGGCTGCACCACTGTGCGCCTGTTTATACTCTAGCTCAACAGCCGTGGAGTGGTCACCGGCCCACCGCCTCACCGCCTGAACGGAAAGCCCAGCAAGATCGGCTCCATGCTTAATGTGTTAATGAACACATATTACCTGCCAGATAGGTGCTAGAGATATAGGAGTGAACAAAACACACAAAAGTTCCTACCCACGTGAGGTCTGCATTCTAATGAAGAGAAACAATAAGCAAGATAAGTAAATAAAATGACGAATAAATAAAATATATAAGCAGAATAAGTTCTAAGGGAAACATAAAGCGGGAAGTAAGATGGGAGGTGTAAAATACAGCAGGGGAGCGGGGGTGTTCTTTTCAATAGTAAGGGCAGAAAAGGTTGGACTGAAAAGGTGCTATCTGAGCAAAGACCTCGAAAAGGTGATAGAGTGAGCCACTGAGATGCCTGGGAGAAGAGGGAGCAAAGAGGGGAACTCTAGGCCCTGAGGAAGAAGCAGGCCTGACACACTTAGGAGAACAGATGGAAGGAATTTTGGAGTTGGTGCTCAGGATGGGCTTCTATTACGGGAGAGAAGGGAGACGCTGGCTTTGAGAACAGGAATGGCGCGATCTTCCATTTTAATGGCGTTATTCTGACAGGTCTCTGAGCCAATCAGATGTTTCCAGTGGTATCCCTGAGACACTAAAAAGGGCTCATGAAAGTAGTAAATGTCATCTCAAAAATTCAGGACTTAAGCATTTTTCATAACAGCCAGAAAGTGGAAACACCCCAAATGTCTATCAACTAATGAACAAATACACAAAATGTGGCATTTCCATACAATGGAATTTATTCAGCCATGAGAAGAGATGAAGTGCTGATAGGTGCCACGCCATGGATGAACCCCGAAGACGTTATGCCGAATGAATGAAACCAGTTACAAAATGCTGTGTTACATGATCCCATTTATATGAAATGTTCACAATAGGCCAGTCCATAGAGACAGAAAGTCGTTGAATGGTTGCCAAGAGACGGGGAGGGGGAAATGAGGAGGGAATTACTGGGTACAGGGCTCTTCTGGGGGTGACAAACATGTTTCAGATTAGCTAGTGATTTGGGTTGGACAGCCTTGTAAATATACAGGGTGAAGCAAAGGTAGGTTATACTTGTGAGTATGTAAAACAGGGAGTTTATTCTTCTATTAATATTTATTAATTATTGCATTATTTATTTGCATTATAACTATAAACCTTCTTTTGCCCCACCATGTACTAAAAATCACTGAACTGTATACTTTAAAGAGTGTATTTTATGGCATGTGAATTACATCTCAATTTTAAAAATAAAGAATTTAGGCTTTTAGAAACTGGTGCCAGGAAAATGGCTTTTGCTCTCTGCCATTTGCCATGTCTCTGTCCTGCCCTCACGTAACACACAGCACTGAGTGATGTTAATTCTGTGAAACTGATCAATATGAATGCTCGCCTGGAATAATTTAGCCAAAAGAGCAAGGCCACCTTTCTCTTCTCCCTGTGACACTACTGACCCGTCATCAAGGGTCGGGACTTGCTTCTTTCTTCCAGAGGCCTCTCGCATCTTGATTTTATGTCCCCATCACCAGGACTTTTATCCATTTCAAATGGATAAATGCATCAGCCTGGATGGGGTGCCTGCTTCTCCCCCTTTCCTGTCTGTAACCTCCAGTTTGTTCTAACAGAACAGTCACAGGACACCACTCTCGTCACTCCTGTGCCCCACATAAGAATCTAAACTGGCTTCCTCGAGGCATTTTCCAGATAAGAGAATATATTTTCTGGAGAAAAAAAAAATCTATCCTTTTTTTTTATTACTTATTTATTTAATCCTCACCCAAGAACATGCTTATTGATTTTAGAGAAATGGGAAGGGAGGTAGAGAGAAAGGAAGAGAAACATCGATATGAGAGAGAAAAATCAAGAGGTAAGAGATCAGTTACCTATTGTATGAGCTCCAACCAGGGACCAAACCCACAAGCTAGGCATGTGCCCTGACTGGGAATCAAAACCGCGACCTTTTGGTTTACGTGAGACATCACTCCCACCAATTGTGCCACACCAGCCAGGGCCAAAGATCCATCCTTTAACTATGATTTTATGTTGCTTCTGCCTTAAAAAAGGAATTTGGATGCTAAAATGTTAAAAGATGTTAGTTTATGTGGAAAATAAAATAAAATATTTCAGATAAGAACTAGCTTGGAAAATTCAGGAAGGATGGTCATTATACCAACTGTTTATTGAATCAAGTTTACAAGCCAATTCTTAGAATTACCCATTCTGTAGCACTCATTTCTTTTTCACCTTGTTCATTCTATGTCAGCTCTGATGGCGGGAAGGGGGCTCTTCTTTCCTCTGCTTCTCAAAATTCTGCCTTCTCTTTACAATCCAGCCCTGGCTGTAGCTCTCACATGAAGCTGTCTGGAGCGCAGCCTGGGCCCTGCCCCACCCCTTCCAGGCGGTTCTAAAGTATGGCTGAGGTTGAGAATCATTGCACTGAGCGTATTTTCCTCCCCATACATGTAAGAATAAACGAGAAGCCCCAAGGAACTTATATTCTAGTGTAAAAATAAGCAATAAGCATATTTTTAAAAATTAAGATAATTTCAGAGAGTGATGAAATAGATAAAGCATATACAGTAATAAGAGCAGCTAAGAAAGTGGGAGAGGCAACTTAATTTTTTTTTATACTCACCTGAGGACACTTTTTTTATTGTTTTTAGAGAGAAAGGGAGGGAGAGAGAGAAATATCAATGTGAGAGAAACCAACTGGTTGCCTTTCATGCACACCAGACCTGGAGCAGGGACTGGACCTGCAATCCAGGTATGAGCCCTAGCTGGGATCAAACCCACAGCCCTTGAGTTATGGGATGATGCCCCAACCAACCAAGCCATGCAGGCCAAGTCGGAGGAGGCGACTCTAAATATTCTGAGGGTTCTCACTTATATGTGGAATCTAAAATAGTCTAACTCACAGAAGCAGAGAGTAGAATAGTGGTTACCAAGGGCAAGGAAGGGGAGGGAGAAAGAGCAGATGTTGGCCAGAGGTGCAAAGTTTCAATTATGCAAGATAAATAAGTTCTGGAGATCTACTGTAGAGCATAGTGTCTATAGTTAACAATGCTGTGTTCTATACTCAAAATTTGCAAAACAGGTAGATCTTATGTTTAGTGCTCTTATCACACAATAATAATACTAATGATAGGGGTGGGAGGAGACTTTGGTAGGTGATTGACATGGCCATGGCCTTGATGGTGAGGATGGTTTCACTGTTATGTATGTATCCCCCAACTCATCAAGTTGGGAACATTAAATATACACAGCTTTTTACATGTCAGTCATACCTTAATAAAGTGGTTTTTTGAAAAAATTTCTGTGACATTTAACTGAGACCTGAATGACGAGAAGAAGCCAAGATGTGAAGAAGGAGCACTTCAGACAGAGGGCCCAGTGAGGTGGGGTGTTTGAGTGACAGAAAGGAGGGCAATGAACAACAGGAACTGAGAACGACATGAGACTGCAATGAGGTAGGGTCTTGTAGACTACGCTTAAAAAAAGATTTTATTCTAATTGTGATAAACTGTTTGCAAAGATGACCACTACTGTCCTCACATCCCTACATGATGTCCCCTTGCAATGGGACTTTAAGATGCCTCCCATCAACAGGTGAAGTCTATTTTCCCTCTCCTTGAACTGGGGCTGGCCCTGAACCAAGAGCTTGTGGAAGTGGTGACACTGTGAGACATCTGAGACTCAAGAGCCCCCACGACTTCCACTCTCTCCTCCTTAGAACGCTTCCCTGAGGGCACTAGGTAAAGAGGCCTGGTCTAGCCAACTGGAGGGTGGGAGGCCATGTGAAAGAGAACCAGGACACCTCAGTCAACAGAGAGCACCAACCGCCAGTGAGGCCACGTAGACCATCCAACCCGGTCAAGCACAAGATGACTGCAGTCACAAGAGAGACCTGGGGGAAACCAGCAGAAGAACCACTGGGGAGCCCAGCCAAATTCTGGCCCACAGACCTGTGAGCCGATAGTTGTGTTTAAAAAGCATAAAAATTTAGTGGTGGTTTGTTATACAGTGACAGACAAGTCATAAGAAACCTTTGGAGTGTTAAATAAAGAGTGAAATAATATTTTTTAAAGACCAATTTCATCCCAAATACAGTGATAAGTCCAACCATAAAAGCCATGATCTCTCATCTTTCTAAAGAAGATTAGAAATGTGGCGACTTTCATCAGCGACACACAGAGAGAAAGAGCGCAGATCCCAGGGCTATGTTGGTCTACCGAGGCCTTAAATTCTTCTCTTCAAAAAGAAATCTTATCCTCAAGTACAATAAAACTGTGTGAAGCCACAAACACTAGACATAAAGAGAGCTGGAAGTCATTGGACTCTTTTCCACATTTTTGCCAAAAATAGAATTAGAAAAATTCTGATGAAAACCAAGATTGCCTTTTAGACCAGAACTCTTTTTTAAATGTGTTTCTAAAGAAGAATGAATAAAGGAAGTATCTGCAAACACTAAACTATGGAGTTTCAGGTCTGTTATATTGAAATAATCAAGAAAGCATTACATCATTCACAAAACTTGGAAAAGATTGAAAGATGATTTTTGAACACAATCTTGAAAACAACCAGCACTCCTAACATATAAAAAGCTATTTTGTGAAAAAATCTGTAATTAGTAAAAGCCAAGACACCTGCTCTTGCTGTGCATAATTATTTGATCTGCAGAGAAATGGGATTCATTTAGTAATATAAATAGCATTACTTTTAAATGGTTCCTTTAAGTGATAATATCTAACCAGTCTTTATGGCTATTTATTCACAGGACCTCATAGTATTTTCCATTAACTTCTCGAGGATGTTAACATCATCTTCCTAGGGTGTCACTCATCATGCTTCTTCATACATGACGGTTAGATGTTATATGCCTTGCAAGGAAACTATGAACGTACTTTCAAAACGAGCTTATTTAATTCTAATATCTTGTAATCACTACTAAGAACAGTGGGAAAAGGCCGTGGAGAAATAAATCAGAGACGTTCTTGCCTACCTGACCACGCCACCGCTCCAGGCCACGGGCCCCCAGTCGGCCCATTACAGTACTGAATAAGAAAGGTGGATGGAGTAGACGGGAAACAAAACAAAAGAATCCAGATGAAGGATAGAGACAGGGGAAATGTGGCAGAGACAAACAAAGGAAGTCAGGTGAGTAAGAAGGAGGGAGATGCGGAGGCCAGATGCCCGAGCCGGAAAACAGGCTCCCCCATCGGGCATCTCAGGCAGGGTTTACAAAGCTACCGCATGGTTATTAGGATTCTTCCATTTAGCGCACTGTCTGCAGCTCATTCTGGGCATTCTTAACCTCTTTGGGATCATGGACAACTTTGAGCATGTGACAAAAACAACAGAGATAGACCCCTGTCTCTAGGTAAAAGTCAACACACACACTTTCCATTTAGTTCTTATTTTCTGAGATGTTCCATGGACCCCAAATCAAGAAGTCCCATAGTCTCCACCCAGCGCACCTGGGTAGCTGCTCCCACACCAGCACCACCCAGAACAGCAGTGGTTTTACCCAGCTTCAGGGCCTGACGACAATCGCCCCTCCTTCTCTGTGACGTTCTCTCCACATGAAACTTGTGGGAAGTTAGGACTTCACCCAAAAAAGCTCAGCCTCCTCTCCCCGTTTAGATGAGGGAAGTTAGTTCTGCTCTGCCACAAGCCCTGGCTGAAAAGCGGCATCTGCCCCCATGACAGAAGCTGAGGGGGACAGGGAAGGGGGCCCACCTGGCAGCGGCTCTCAAGCCAGGCTGCCACGATTCTACGAATGCCACCATACTAACGTTAGGCTGAAAGGATCCAGTGTCTCTCCAGTATGTCTCATTATCTGCCTGACCTCGAACTTGGTTTCAGAAGCCAGACATTATGAGTGGATATGTGTACGTGGAATGATAAAGCTAACTCGTATATCAGGACCCACAAGATGCTGGCTGGCCCAGAGGCCCGGCCCACATCATAAATCTAAATGAAAGTCAGCCTGTACTTACTGGAAACACCTGTCCAGGAAACCTAACACTCCAATCACAGACCAACAACTCAGCTTTAGGCAGGTTACCTTACCCTGGATAACAGCACCTACTTGCCTATAAGGAAATCCCTGACCTCCTGGCCAATCACATCCTATTTCCTAGTGGCCTCTTTTAATATTCCTAAACTGGCCCTTGCTCAAAACCCGTCGGGAGGAGTGTTCACTGCAAGTGAGACCCTGTCCTTCGCAACCCATGCATTGTTTTCCCTTGAAAGACATCAGCCTTGCGACTAAACTGTTTTGGTTGTGTCAGTTGACAGGAGAGAGAGATGGAGACAGAGGGTAGGGGAGAAAAAACAGAGATGCTAGTACCTTGTGCTGTTCCTGTGTCTGACGTACAGTTAGTTGCCCTCTGAACAATGCAGGTTTGAACGGTGCAGGTCCCCCTATACAGGGATTTCCTTTCAATAAAGCCGGCTATTTCTACCCAAGGATTCGCATCCGCAGATTCAACCGACCACGGATTAAAAACATATTTTCATGTTCCCCGCCACAGATTCCCAACCCGGATGGAAAATACTGCTTTCATCTGTGGTTGGTCAAATCTGAGGATGGGAAGGGCCAAATGTAGTTCAGTTTTGGAGAGTCAGAAGTTATACTTCCATTGTGTGGGTGGTCAGCACCCCTAATCCATGCATTGTTCAAGGGCCAACTCTACTTTCAAACCCTGGAATTTTAGTCATCTATCTACTTCAAATGTAACTTTAAAGAAATGCATTTCAAAGCCACCTCGAAATTGTTTTTCAGACACACACAGTTTTGCATTATAAGTTTAACCAACTAATTACTTATTGAATGATCAATACTATAGCAATGGAAGTCAGGTTAATTTACCATTTTCAAGACAAGAATGCTTATAGCAACCTTATTCATAATAGCCGCTTCCCCCAAAAGTTGGAAACAATTCAAATGGCCATCAATGGAAGAGTGGACCAACAAGTTCTATTATAGCCATACAATGGTACATTACACACCAATGAAAAAGGAACTACTGATCAACGCAATAACAGATTAATTCTAAAAATATACGGAGGGAAGGAAGTGGAATTCAAAAGAGGCAATTCTGTATGATTCCATTTATGTAAAACTCGAAAACAGGCAAACTTAATCTAAATAATAGAAATCAGAAGGGCGGGGGTACACTAGGAAATGGTATGCATGTATATGTACACATTAAGTTAAAAAATCAATCGATCTGTAAAACTAAGATTTGTGCCTTTTCTGTAGGTAAATTATACCTCAGTAATTCTTTTAAAATGTTCTTAAAGAATAAAGACATAGAAATTTATTATATAAGGTCAGGTGCAAGAAGCAAGCTATAAACTAAATATTGCAGTATTATCCCAAGTTGCTCAAAACTGCATATGTGTAGGAAGAGACTGAAGGCATGTGTGCCTCAATGTTATGATTAATTAAACTTTCTGTAATTTACGGTAATTTTTATTCCCTTCATTATAGTTTTCTAAAATTTAAAATTAGTACAAGGAGTATATATTGTATTTTGTTTAGACTTTTTTTTCAGTTTTCCATAACTACCCTTTCTTCCTCATTTCCATTGCTTCCATCCTGGCCTCTGTTACTCACTCCCCAGACTCCAGATTCTCCCTATCTAGCCCAACCTGCTTCTCTGGATATTTCTTCCTTTTTAAAAAAATAAAATATATGTTTGTGTCAGGCATACAATATTTTTTCTTCTTTTAGATTAAGGTTTATTCTACTGCTGCATCCTCTGGTTTCCTCCGAGTATCTGCCTTGCTGTCTGTGTTGGAAATTTCCTAAACTCTAGGCAATCCTTGGCTATTCATTATTCACATGTAAGAGCAAGACAATTAAAAGACTGCCCTTTACTGAATACACTCCATTCAGAGTCTTGTCATCACCCATACATTGAAAACTCTTGTCAAAGTCACCGGTGACCTCCATGATGCTAAATCCAAGGTCCATTCTCAGTTCTCACTTACTTGACCTATCGGCAGCTTTGACGCAACCCATCACGCCCTAACGCTCACCCTAACCCTCCTCCAAGCCATTCTTTCTTCACTTGGCCACAGGCTGCCATTCTATCTAGGTTTCTCCCTCTTCCTCTGTCTCCCCTTCTAACCCCCTTATCACTTTTCCATCTCTTTTGCTGTTTCCGTCTTATCTTCCTGATCTCTCTCTGTTGGAGTGCCCCTCAGGGCTCAGTCATGTTCAGATTTTGATGATCTCACCTGGTCTCAAGACTTTAACTACCATCTGTGTGATATGGTGATAACTCACTAATGTACCTCCAACTTCGCTCTGATTCCCAGACTGTATTTCCACTGCCCACGTGATGCTCCTATCACTTAGAATCAATAGGCTAGAAAAACTCTGAAATCAAACATGTTTAAAATCCCTGATTCCTTCCCCCGCCAATCCTGATCCTCCCCAGACTCTGCCTGTTAGTAAATGTTCCATTTTTCTTCAGAACAGGTTCAGGGCCTGACCACTTCAGGGGACTCAGTGTTCTTTCAATATGACAAGTGTGTTCCCACTTCAGCACCTTTGTCGTTGCGTTGTCGTATTCCTGGAATCCATTGCCCAAATATGCTCTCTACCTGCTCCCTCATTGCCTTCAGTTCTCTGCTCAAAGTCCACTTTATCCCTAAATACTCAGCACAACACACCAGCCCCCACAGTCCCTATCCCTCTCACTCTGTTTTATGTTTGTTCTTAGAACTCATCATCCTCTGACATACTATGTGCTGGATTTTCTCCACCTGCTTATGTCTTGTGTCTGCCTCTGGAATGTAAGCTCCATATGAACAGAGACTTACTTTGTTCACTTATGTTCTATTCCTAGTGCCTGGACCGTTACAGGTGCTTGATCATCAAGGGCTTCACTATAGGTGCTAAATGATTATAAAATGAATGAATGAATGAAAGAATGATGGAATTTCTATTCCCATGAGCAGCCTTGGTGGGAGGCCTGCACAGGAAGCAATCAGGCAGGGACCCACTTACTTTGATGGGGAAACCTCCAAATGGCAATGGCTGTAAGCCTTTCTCTGAATGAGTTACCGCCCCTCACCGCCCGAATCCTTTAACTTCCTGCCTAGGGAATATGAGCTTGACTGCCAGCATTTTGGAAGATCAGCCCACAAAGACAGCTGAACGTTTTCAGGGTTCAGTATACAAATTTTTAATTTCTCTCAGTTTAATGAGGTTTGTTCATTCACTGATTCATTCATTTCATAAATATTTACCAAGTGACTATTAAATTCCAGGCACTGTTCTAAGTACTTGAGATACATCAATGATCAAAATAGCCAAAAATCTCTAAATGTTGGAGGTTATAGTCAGCATTTCCAGGTGTTTTTGAATCCAGAGATTCTCTGTCCAGAAAATAAACCTTCTGTTTTCCACTAGGTATGGGGTGGGGCAGTTTCTCAATTGAGCTGGTGGGGGAGAGACCCAGGGGTTATAACTGCTACTTACGTGCACTTTCAGCAGGGGTTAAACCTGACAACTCTAACTTTCAACCAGCCCTTCTGTTTTCAGCCCCCTCCCTCTATTCTCAGTCTACCCCCCTCATTCTCGCCCTCCAGAGGTACCTGGTGCTCGGGCCTTCCATTCCGTAGCCTCTCTGGGTGTACAACACAGACAGCTCCATTCTTTTCTCACTCAGTTCTGCCAAAGTCATCTAAGACTGTTGTATCCCCATTTAGCTTCCTAAATGTAATTTTCTCTTTTTTCTTTGTCTTGGAACATGTATGTGTTTCTGTATTCCTTTATTGTAACTTTAGAAGGTAGTTAGAACTACCTACATTTAATCTGCCACGCTTATCCAGCCAACCTGAATGTCATCTCCAGCATGATCTTCCTTAAACACCACGTCGGATTTTGAAAAACATATTCATTGAGTACCCATTCTGTGCAGGGCATGTACTGAGCATCTAGACAGTATCCGCATTTCCATACCTGGGATACCTGGACAAAACTCAGTCCCTTGGCACCTCCCTTTCCTCATAGGGTTGTCATTGGAATTCAATGAGTTCAGGTATGGAAAGTACTTACTTAGCATAAGGCTTGGGATGCAGTAATACATGAAATCTAAACAGAATTTCAGCTTTCCTCGTTCTTCAAATTGGTCCATGTAGTTATTAACTCGTTTGAATCAGACCAGATGCTGCTCTAATCTAATGAATTGACATATTCGTGGTTTCTCCCAGAGGAGGCTCAAGGCTCCCTCCCACACAAGATCGGCTCCCTGCAGCCTAGTTCAGCTCTCTCAAAAAGCCTCAGGGCCGGATCACATCTCCTCTAATATTTGGAGTTGGAGGCTATTTCAGCAAGTCAAGTGAGATTGCCTAAGACCCTGAACCTAGGCTAGAGCTGAGTGGCAGATGAAATTAGTGCTGACTCGGTAATTCACGTGCTCCCAGTTAATCCCCAGCCACCTCTGAAGTCAGACTGGGTCTATATGGCTAGTGTAGGTCCATGGACTGGGAGGAGAAATGACAGTGTCATTTCCGATTGAGGCAGTGAAAAGCCAGAGAGCCTCTTTTTCCCTCCGCCTTTCAGGGTGGTATCAAAGGTTGTATGTTCCAAATGGTGAACTACAAGATGGAAAGTGGATAAAAAATAAATCCTGGGTCCTTGAATGATTGTCTGGAACAAGCCTGGAGTCCACCCAATCCAACCCACACTCAACGAGAAACCCAACACAGAGAAGTAAACGTTTGCTGTGGTAAGCAACTGAGACTTGGGGTTTAATTTATTACCACGCTATCTCTAGGTAAATACATCAGTCTGAGAGAACTTGTGAAGACAAAATTAGATGGACTTCAGCATCCACTAATGGCAGACTAGGTGATTCAAACCAAGCTTCACACTAGAAAATATATGTCTTTTTAAATGGTGCTCAAAAGCATTGGAGAGCCAGCATGGCAGTGAAAATTTACCTAGCAACCATCTAGCCATCTGGGAGAAGATATAAATCCCGAGAAGTGAGCTTGACATTTGAGGCCACTTTCCTCCAGGGAGTGCGTTCATTATAACAAAGCCAGTGTTTGACAGCTGAGCAGTTTGATGGCCTGGTATGGCTGCAAAAGTCGGACGCTGGCAGAAACACAGTAGTGTGGGCTGGGACCGCAGAGTGCCGTACTCCGGGAACAAAGTGAATTGAAAGTCAAAGAGCCTTCAAACTGCCTGTAGCCCAGCTTCAACTCATCCGGCCTTGTAACTGGATGAAAAAGACCCCAGATTTTTAATGCCTTCCGGCTCCTGGAAGAAGCAAACAAAAATTCTCTCTAGAGAGAAAAAACAACAACATTATTTTAAGCCTAAATTCGTTTCTGTTGTACAAGTTTTCAAATGCAGATTTAGATGCAAAGAAAACCAAGCACAGACCAACATAGGATAATATGAACAAAAATCAACAAAACCAATAGAAAATAGAAACAGAGGAAAGGCCAGGGCCAAAAAAAAATGGAAACGTGGCCCCTGGGTCTCTGCTTGGAGACCTGGGTAAGTCGACAGGTAAGCCGAAATTTTCTCATCATGACCTGGGAAGATGGCCCATTGTCCGGTTCCAACTCCAGATGTCGGGTGGTTTTCCTATGGGTTCAGAGGTATCACACCTGGATGTTCCAGACTATTGACCTACATAACAAAGGATTTTAGGGAAAAATGGAAACAGAGTCACATGGTCTCCAGATAGTGGCACCAATCAGACTTTAAAATAATTAGTTTTTCTATGTTTCAGGAAAAAAAATACAGGATTAAAAATTTCAACAGAGAAGTAGAAATATTTTTGAAAAGGCATAGCAGAATTGAAAAAGAACCAATAAAAGCTCTAAAACTGAAAAGACAATAACTAAAATTAAGCACACAACGGATTAATTTTTACCAGATTAGGTTTTGCTTAAGAGAAAAATAAAGAACTCAAAAACAAGTCAGAAGAAGATATTCAGAATGACACAAGAAGGAGCCAAAAGGCTAAAAAATACAAAAGAGTCAGCATTTTACACACAGTCCGGCACTGGTTTAACAGAATTCCTGGAAAGAATGTAGACAGAGAATGGAGCAAAAATCCATCCAATCCAGAGAATGGATCGTGAGAGATCGTGGCTAAAAAGTTTCCAAAACTGATATAAAACATTGAGCCAAAGATTGAATTAAATGGACTTGGCAGGAAAGAGAGAAAGAGTTATGTTTTTAAATAAGTCAGAGATGACTTCAAGGTTTCTAGCTCCAGCAAAAGGCTGATGCAATTTCCTGAGAAAGAAAAAACAGAAAAGGAAGAACAGGTTTGCTGGGTTGGGAGGAGACAGTGTGAGATCAAAATAGCAGATTTCGAGTTTTAACTGTTGAATTTAACTTCCAGGCAGGGATGACAAATGTGCCATCATTTCTTGAATAAGTATTATTTTTCTTCTCATGTTCAGGAGTCTCCAGAACTTTTATTCTTTACAAAGAACCAGTGAAACCCTCTTGTCTCAAGAATCCAGCACACTCAGGCCTCCTTCCCTCCTGCTAGAATCCACGATTTGCCTCCCAGGGTCAATCTACTGTGCAGATGGATATTTGCAGCAAAATGTACAGTGACTTGCAAACTGCATCTGCCTGGTGTTCAATTATAATTATCTGTTCAAATCAACCTTCACAATACCCATCACGACAAAACAATGTGCTTTTTAGTTTTTAACACCACGATCCAGGGCTCCACTTCGTTTAATAATATAAGGGGAATTTACAGGTACTTTAAATGCTTTGATTCATCAAAATGTAAAATTTCTGCATGACACAAACTTTAAATGATAGAGCAAATATAACTTGGTGTCACAATCTATAGTGTTACCTTAAGGATGATCATGAGTTTTTTAAATAGAGTTTTGACTTTATTAACAGAAGAAAAAATAAAATACTGGCTACCATAAATTTCTCATTTTTTTTACTTAGAAAACAGCATGACTTTCACAATAAATTCTGTGACTCATAGATGAAAATAACATAGCATGCTCACCTTTCAAATGAAAGTTCCTGAAAGGTTAAAAGCTGATGATGATGATGGCTAATGTTTATTGAGCACTTTCTACATTCCAGAAACTATTCTAAGGGACTTATATGAATTCACTCATTAAGGAGATTTAGAGATAGACAGTAACATAAATTGTATACCAATAATATAAAGAATATTATTTAATGGAGAATAAGGTAATTCTTTTTTAACTCAAAATTATTCTTTTTCTAAAACACAATACAGAGTTATTTTCCTAGAATAACTCTGATGGTACAATTGGAGACCAAAAATATATATGGGAGAATTAGGAAAAAAACACTTTAATAATAAACTACATGTAAATGTATAACTATTCACAATATTATATTTTTCTTCTGAAAGTAGAAATAAAACTTTCAAAAACAATGAACAAGAAAATAACTTTATTTTCAAACAACCGTTTACATGCCAACATTAAATTTTAAAATGTATTTAAAGAGTATCCATATTATTGCCCGATGCAATCAGATATGAATTTTTCAACACAAGGCCTAGTTGTCCCAGATGTTTTCATTCCAGTGTTTCCCTCTGTAAGGACAGCCACGTCACTGTTTTCCCTGAATATCATTCCAAATATGGTCATTAAGGATACATCAGTCATAATTTTGTATAACTTGATCAAACTTCCTAACATCACCAGCAGAAATGGCTAAAAACATACATTTTTCAAACTGAAGACTTTTTCAAGAGAATTTTACCTAATAAAATGCATGAGCTGATATTTTAATTGCTAAATGTCTTAATGATTTATAAGTAATTCAGGACGCTATTTCACAACATTCTTGATATTATAAAGCATTGAAATTGAATAGCCAAGCCTTTGTTTACTTCTTCTTGGCCATTCTGACCAGAGATTGCTAGATATATAATCTCTTGCATAGTCTTTTTTTCTTTCTTTTTAGAAGCCTCTTATCGAATCTCTCCTATAGTCTGTGACCCTTATTATTTAAACAAAAACCAAAAAACTACGCGTTCACAGAATCATTTGACTTTTTAGACCATACAGGAACCTACGCGTCTTTGAATCCAGTCCCTCATACAACGTTTGAATGCTCTGCCACATCAACCCAAAGGGTTCCCCTCCTCTGCACCTGCCAAACTACGGACTCACGCACAAGACAACCCACTGCTTTTCAGTTTCCATTATTAAAAATGTCTTTCCTACCCTAAGGCAAAACCTTCTTCCCAAAAATGGCTACATATTTTGGACCCCACCAGTCTCTGCACTGGCCCTGGCAGATGACCTGGGGCACGTCCATGTCACGTTGCTCTCGTTTCCTCAGTTGTGACACGGGGATAAGAAATGTGTGTCATTGTGGGTGTGAAGACTAAGTGAGGAGGTCGACACAGCACCTGGCGCAGCATGGGGCCTCCGCGAGCAGCAGCCGTTGTGAGGGACAGGAACCCCTGCTCCGTGGCTGCTCTCAGACACGTCGTGGCAGCTGCTGTTCTCTCTCCTCCAGGCCAAACATCCCCATTTCCTCCCATTTTCTTTAAAAACAACACAAAACATGGTTTTGAGATATATACATGTATATATATCCATTTTGTCAGCTTAAAGCAAGCTCCATACCTATGAGTGTCATTGCAAGCTAATATTTCTCTTTTCTCTATTGCTGATTAAATCGTCTCTCCCCCTCCCCCCACCTCCAGGGGCCCCATGTTTAACCCTCTGGCACGCTGGGCTACGGGAAGGCAATAGGTACGGATACTTCTGGAGGTGAGGTGAGGAGAGGACGGAAGTGCCCCTCAGACGCTAGGATGCGTCTGAGAAGCTTCCCTCTTCGTTCTGGTAATATGTCAGCTCTTCCTCATCAAGGGTCACCCCTCTCTGCCCTCTCCATTCCTTCTCCTGGATTTCACAATTCTGGGTGGTGGCTCCATATGACATCTTCTTTTTGGGACTTGCAAAACTCTCATGGTTGAGTTCTGTCTCCTCGGCTAATTCATCCTGGTCAATGATTCCACACTTCTCCTCAGAGAGGTTCTCAGGGTCAGCCCATTCCTGTTTCTCCCCAGAAGCAAAGACCCCATAGAAGATCACGCCACTGTAGTGCACCAGGGCAGCTATGAGGAACACATTCTGCCATTCTTCACGGGTCTAAACAAGGAAACAGTGCCAATGAGTATCATAACCGCCCCCCCCAAAAAAAGAAAGAGATGAACAGTATGCTCTGGGGCAAAAGTACCCAGTCACCCCAAAGACAATGTTATGCTTCTTGGAAAGACATGTGTCAGAAGCATGCTCAGGATCCAAACAGAGTTTGAGTGTTTAAAACATGAAAGTGAAGACTACAATAAAAAGGCATTTTTTAAATCCTCACCTGAAGCTATTTTCTATTATTGATTTTAGAGAGAGAGGAAAGGAGAAAGAGAGGGGGAAGAAGGGAGAGAGAGAGAAAGACACACTGATAATCAGTTGCCTAACCACACACACCCCGAACGAGGATTGAGCCCACAACCTTTTGTGCAGGAGACCATGCTCCAGCTAGCTGAGCCACGGGGCCAGGGCTGAAAATGCAGCTTTTAGTTTATAAAAATACTTTACAAAATAAGCATCATGTAAAACACATTTTTTTTCTAGCTCTCTAAATATACAAATGAGGTTTCCACTCACCTAGTAGGTTAAATGAAACTTGCTTTAGGAACCCACTATTTTAAATATCAGAGGTCTCCTTCTTTCTTACTATTGGCTACATAACAATTTGAGCCATGAAAATACTCAGACTTCACTTCAATAGCTTACTATTTATAATTATATTTTCTGTATATAATACATTATCAAAAACAATGGGCATGTGTATTTAAAGTTGAAGATAGTATCTGAGATTTAATCATCTTGTTATAAATCTTATCATTTCATAAACAGAGACGGAAAATGTGGATCCTCTACCTATAAAAATCCCCAAATCCCACCTTTCTTTTTCTATCAAAACATAAGAAAAATACATGGAGGGTTATTAGCGGGAAGGGGGAGAGGAGAGGATGGGAGAAAAGGTACAGGGAATGAGAAGCATAAATAGTAGGTACAAAATAGACAGGGGGAGGTTAAGAATAGTATGGGAAATATAGAAGCCAAAGAACTTATATGTACGACCCAGGGACGTGAACTAAGGGCGGGGGGGATGTAGGAGGTAGAGGGGGTGCAGGATGGAGGGAAGTACAGGGGGAAAATGGGACAACTGTAATAGTATGATCAGTAAAATATATTTTAAAAAATTAGAAAAATTGCCCTATACTTTCTTCTCCAAGAAGCTGGAAGAATTTCTGAAGTCATATTTGTAACAGGCAATCTGACTTAAAAAAATAGTTGGGTAAAAACTGCATAACATCAAAAAAAATTCTGATTTATAGAAAGCAGCCTCCTGAAACCTTTTCAATAACAGAGGCTAAGAAACCACGTGGCCTGTGCTTGAACTTTGGATGGATCCAGGATCCTCCGCCACCAACCACCGTGGTCTAAACACAAAAAGGTTCAGTAATGACCCAGTGTCAACCCTTTGGGGTCTTAGGAAGGGCCATTAGTGTCTTGTTTATTTTCCTCATAATAAAGAAGTAAATAGCACTAGTAGTTTTATGCTGGAAGATGTTAAGCTATAGATGGAAATTGGCTATAAAGTTTAAATAGTTAGAATTATAAAACAGTCTTGAGTAATTTATTCATCCTGAGTTGATTGCCTCAGTTTTTTTCCTCTCTCTAAACAGTATGGTGTTTGTCCCCACCACACACACACACCTTTTATTTGTCGGGTCAGGAAACATGGAACAAAAATTAATCAGTCCTGTTGCCATCAATACACAATAAATTAAAGAAGAAGAAGGACAAGAAGGAGGAGGAAGGGGAAAGAAAGATGGAAGGAAGGGAGGAAGGGAGGAAGGAAAGAAAAGAGCCCTGGCCTGGTGTGCTCAGTGGATTGAGTGCAGGCCTGTGAACCAAAGGATCACAGGTTCAATTCCCAGTCAGGGCACATGCCCGGGTTGTGGGCCAGGTCGCTGGTGGGGGTGCATAAGAGGCAACCACACACTGATATTTCTCTCCCTCTCTTTCTCCTTCCCTTCCCCTCTCTCTAAAAATAAATGAAGAAAAATCTTTAAAAAAAAAAAGAAAAGAAAAACAAAAGAAGTTCAAATGACTCAGGCCAAAGACATACACATTTACGGGCTAGGGTAGGGCTTTGAAATCTCAAGTCTGTGCAATATTTCAGTTCTCTGATACTCACAGCCCAAAAGGAGACCATTACCTTGTGCTTGGTCATTGCACCAACGATGAGGGGACAGACCATCCCAGAGAGGGTTCCCACTCCGTTTGAGATGCCCATGAGGATGCTGGCATAACGGGGGGCAATGTCCAGGTGGTTGACATTAAAACCTACAATGAAGCCCAAACCTTAAACTCAGGGTCAAGACCAAAATTCCAAATACACTTTGGAAAATATTTAGCTTCCCCCCAACTCTCATCAATCTAGATGGTTTCTTCTGGCATATGACTAATGGATAGGTGTACTAATGGGCTAAGGACTGTCAGGCTGTGCTGCACAGAGCAGAAAAATGTGCTGTGATTGATTAGCAATGTCTACCATGGAAAATTATGGCACCTGTGACTTGTAGGGTCAGAACTCCAAAATAAGGGTGTTTTAGGAAATACCAAAAAGCAGAAAGCCTGGCTGACATTTATTCAGAGGAAACAATCACATTCAGCATGGTTAGAATCAAACTCTGCCTTCTTACATGCTCCCAGGCCTCCTAGGCCCCGGCTCACTCCCCGAAGGCCACTCTAGGTAAGTTTGCCTTGGCCAACTAGAAAGGGTACTTTTGAAATAATAGAATAGCAGAGACATTGGCAGAATCTTCTGTAATTTACAAAACACTTCCATGTACATACTTGATTTGGAGTCCATACATTTGGATTTTAATCTTATTTCTACCACTTACATCATTTTTAGGCCTTTGTTTCCTCATCTCTAATATGCAGTGATATTACTACTTAAGTCATAAAGATGCTGTAATATGAGACCCAGGGGAAGTATGCATATGAGAACCCATGGAAAATAAGCTCTACTAACTACTACTCCTATCACTATCACTATCACTATCACTAACTACCACTATCACTACCATTACCAAAGTTACTAGGTAACTCCCTCCTATTGAGGTTTTCTGTCAAAAGAGAACGCTGGAGGGAGAGGTACAACAATACCTCACCATTCACCTGTTTATCGGGAGAGGAGAATGAATGGAAGGCTTAGGGAGCCTGTGGAGGGAAGGCAGGGCAAGGGCCAGGCTGTGGACCGGGAGGCTTGGGGCCCTGAGAACCAGCTCCACCAATATTGCCAGGGGTGCATTTTGCAGCGAGACAGGCCTGCCCCTGGCAGCTTCACTGACATACAAACCCAGTCAAAGGATTTTCACTTTCTGAACCCTCCCTTCTTCATATATAAACTAGCATAACCATTCTTACAAAATTGATGCAAGAACCAAGTTAAATAATATATGTTCATTACAGGGCACATACAGGTGAAAACCAGCACATGTGTTTTTTTCAGGTGGGTTTCCATCTGTCTTGTCTACCGCTATCTTCCCGGAACTGGTAAAATGTCTGACACATAGTAGGCACTCCATAAATCATTATTTAATGGATTATCAACTTGAGCTATGAAATTACAGCAGGGGGTTGTAACTTCTATTCATTTTTTTGTTTCTCTTTGCTTTGCTTTTTAATTCTCTATTCTGTGCAAAGAACTCGAGAATAAGATTTGAATTTTTTTTTCTAATGTGGCACATTGGCCGGTTGTTTTTTCCTACCTCTACTCAGGAAAAATTTTGAGAAAACCATCTTTTCTAATAAACATGCTGTCTCTTTCACATCAAAGTGGCAGACAATTAGAATACATTAGAAATATTATTCTTAATATTTCTAATTATTCTAACATTCGAATAATATATTAGAATAATATTAAATTATTATTTATAATTTAATTTAATATATTATTAATCTATTTATTTATTTATTTATTATATAATTCACCACTCTAAAACAGCTGCAAAATTAATTAATCTTACTATTGATTTCAGTGTAATAAATACTTTATTAGAAAAGAACCCAGAGATAAGAAACAATTAATATGACTGTCAAGTATTACATTCTGATACAAAACGAAGTCCAGGCACTGGAGTTCAGCTAAAGATAATGTGAGAAAAGCCATTTAGGTTTCTAGCTTCACAATCCTGGTATTCAGGGGGGAAAAATCACTGAGAAACTAAGATATTGATCGACAGTTTTTATAGCAGACAACAAAATATTTTTTGTATACAAGCTGGGAGAGCCTGCCTTCTCTACATAGGATATTTCTCAAAACAGGCACCACCCATTCCTTGTATCTTTCAATGTCACCAGTCTCGACTCTCTTTGTAGACAGATTGTCTACAATCTGTTCCTAAGTTGCGCCAGTCTTCCTTGGCATCCCTGTTAACTCCTCAGGAAGCTGGCAGACAGCAGATCCTGAGGGGCTCTTGCCCGCATGGCCGTGCCCCTCCCATCGTATCACTGTCAGGTCAGACAACTGTCTTCAGTCCCGGCCACTTCGCTTACCTGGGCAAGTTCAGTCACTTTTCCAAGCCCCAGGGTCCTCACTGGCCAAGTGGACATAACAGTACCCTTCTTTCAGGCTTGTTACAGGGATTGAATAACACCATGTCCAAAAAATGGCTAGCTCAGAATAAGTGCTAAAAAAATGGGCAGCTGCTGTGATTTGGAGTACTGGGTTTGGCTCCTTCTGATTGTGGCTGAGTTGGCCATCTGGGAGCAATATGAACCCAAACATTCCAATATCTCTGTGAACAGGATGTGAATCTCTCTTGCATCACAGGGCTGTAAGGAAGGTATTCTTCAACATCCTACTGGAAACAGCCATGATTGCTCTGTTCGTGCTACTGAAAGTGAGGACCAGTGAGCAGCAGCGGCAGCTTTGCTGACGAGCTCATTATAAATGCAGAGTTTGAGGCCCCACCTGGACATGCTGAATCAGAATCTGCATTTTGCAAGATCTTAGGGTGATTTGTATGTACACTTAAGTGTTAGAAAGACCAGGCCATAGTGAATAATAATTGAACATTAAGAGTGAATAGTTATTAATTTTGTTATGCCTCTCACACTGGACTAAGAGCTTCGAATGCTTTATTTCCACTAGAATGTAGACTTTGTCAGGACAGAATCTTTGATTTTTTTCAAAGCAATATCCCCCGTGCCAAAAACAGTACCTGACTCGTGGGACTCGTGAGTAAAAAATGCATGAATTATCTCTGTTCATTGGGATCCCGCCACAACCCTATGAGGTGGCCTTTCCACCTCTCTAATCTCTAATAGAAGAAATTAAGGCTTGAGAATTCAATAACTTAGCAGTTTTTTCTTTCATAAATAGTAAGTAGTAAAGAGAAGTCTCAAACCCAGATCTATGTACCTCCACACCCAAGTTCTCAGCTGCAAGCTACTTTCAAGGTAGACATTTTTTCCTAATTTAACTAATCACCAGATCTATCTATTTTGATAAGATGCAGCTCCTATTTCAAGGTAGTTTAAACCAGAGGTTCCATATTTTTCTGTTCTGGAATGTTACCACTCTGATTTTTTTCTGCAGCCTGGAACTATGGGAAGGGCACAAACCTGGAGCCAGGCTGAACTGCCCTTTAAGTCTTCCTTTGCCACTAGCTGTGTGACCATAGGAAAGTACCCAACTTTTCTGAGTTTTAGATACCTCATGAGCAAAATAGTGATATTACTATTTGCTTCCCATTGTCACAAGATAGGCGCACTTTCTGTAAAGTGTTCTGTAAGTCATTTTTAGTATTACAGCATGTTTTAAAGGTAGAAGAATGACTGAATTTAACTTTTTCACCCAGTTTTGCATGGGGAGCTTCTGAAGTCTGTAAGACAGGGCACAACAGCACTCCGACCTCTCGCACACAGCAGACCGTGTTCTGCTCTTGTACAACGGGGATGCTGGCAGCCTCTAGGGTAGCTTCGAGAACTAGAGGGGTTACTACATACACAGGGCTTCAAACGGTCCGACACAGAGTGCACTTGATCAAGGTTAGTGCTCGCCATCACTATTATTATTCTTACTACCTGTTTCAGAGAGTCACTTCCTCTCTCTGCACCTGCATTTCTTTGTTTGGAAAATGAAGGCCACGAAATCTAGAGAAGCTTTCCAGTCTAAAAAATGTCTGATTCCATGACTAGATGTCAAATGAGCTAATATGAGCAATTCTCTAGCCAGAGGCATGTCAAGGAGGGGGGGTCACTGGCACTTTGTGTCTTTTTCCAAAATAGAGAAATGAGGGGCAATTCCAGCTTGACTGGACCCCTAAGCTCAGTCCTCAGTGAACTTACAAAGTCATCCCCTCGCCCCAGATGAAATTCTCTAGCCAGTGGTTTCTGATCCTTAGGAATGGCCCACCTATTCAAGGAAGGAGATTCGGTATATTTTTCCTTTTTCCCTTCTAAAACTTGCTGGACCTACAGAAAAGATTTGGAAACCTAGAGGTCATTTTACCTGAAATAGCGAAGCCACTAAATCCTACGGCAAGCACCAGAAAGGAGATAGCCACCCCTTTGGTATGGGAAAAGCCAACCACCAGGAGTAAGGTTGCCTCCATGCCAAAACCTGCGAATGGAAACAGCAAGGGAAAAAAACGTCATGTCATGTCAGTCAGGCCAAGTTCATGAATTTTTCAGTAGGAATCTATTAATATCTCTATGGACTTAAGTTTCAGTCCATACTTTCTGGCACAGTGCTTACAGTATTGCCTGGGTGTTTTTGACTACACAACTGTCCCACCATTACCCAGGTGTTCTGTGAGCCTTCTGGCATTATCTGGTGCACCTTGAACACCAAGTAGTCCAGGAGATTCCAATGAAGTCCTGGGCTGAGGGATGTTTATTATCAGTTGCTTCACAGATAGCTGCCCCTGCCATTTCTAAATGCTAAAACTCCTTTATATTGCCAATGAGTCCCCTTCATTTATATGTTATGGCCTCTCACAAAAAAATAAAGTGACGATACTCTCATATTGATTGCTGAAAGTGACTAGAAAGCTACAATGAATATCTGAAGCAAAAAGCACAAAGCAAGATTCTTCCCTTTCAGAAATTCACCAAGCTCTCGGGCCTCCATCTAAAAGCTATGACATATTAGGGGGGTAGGATTGAGGGTGGGAGGTGGGGGTGGATGGGTGAAAAATGGAGACAACTGTACTTGAACAACAAGAAAAAAATAATAAAAGCTATGACATATTTTCATAGAAAATGCTTCAGGATAAAAGTACTTTCTGTTCCTTTCATTCAGAATAAGTGACTCCTGCACAACAAAAAAGATGAGGAAATTCTAAAGATGCTCCTCTCACAAACACAAACAAAACAAAACACACACACACATACACGTTCAGCCAACAGCAGACAGATGGTGATGTAAGTACCATTTCCAGGTATTAAGTGCCCTAGCAAATGGAAGATAAGGATGTGTCATTCCGAAGACCATCTGCTGATTCCAGACATCTCCACACACCTGTCCTGTAGGTACCTCAAAGACAACAGGCTCAAATCAAGTCTCTGTTCTCCTATTTTTATTCATAAACAAACAAGGCAAATCACCACCACCATGCTCCTTCTTCTGCTCTAAATTAATCTTTTATCCACCCGTGTTCAGAACCCAGACTTCAGAGTCAGACAGGCCTGCATTCAGATTCCACCTCAAAATCACTC